>JAPYZN010001480.1:0-27156 GCA_030522865.1 Psyttalia lounsburyi | reverse complement strand
ATGTCGAAAAATCAAAGGCCCCCCCCTTTCCATTTTCGCGATTTTCATCAAAGTCGGCACTTTTTTGACGATATCTCAAAAACTATTGCTCCGATCGCCGCGGGGTTTGCGCCATTCGAAAGCTGAGCTCATTTCCCATCGATATAGGCTATTTCGAAGTTTCTAAAATAATTTATCGAACCGTTTTTTCAATTTTTCTGAAAATGGTAAAATTAACAAAAAAGGGATGAAAAAATAAATTTAGAAACTTTGCAATACACTATATCGATGGGAAATGAGCTCAGTTTTCGAATGGAACAAACCCCGAAGCGATAGGACCAATAGGTTTTGAGATATCGCCGAAAATGTGTTTACCCAGGCGAAAATCGCGGAAATCGGAGCCCTCCGGCGGTCAAAAAATCGAAAATCCAAAAAATCCCTAAAAATGAAAAGGGAGCGGCTATATCGATCGGAAATTTCCTCAGCTATCCACATCCGTTGGAATTTGGCAGCTACGCCTGATAGTTTTCAAGAAATCGGCAGTTTTCTTCCAAAAATTTCAAAAAAGGGCTCTAAAAGTCGCTAAACGGCTTAAAATATCCTGGAAGTGATGCCAGAAGGGCCCAAAAACTCAAGTAAAAACCCCTAGAAACCCCTCAGCCTTCAAAAATTCTCAAAACGACGATAACGTGCTGAAAAATCGTAAAAACTCCAAAAAGGCCAAAAAATGCCAAAAAAAACAGAAAGGGAAGCCAGTCCTCTGTCTGCCCCGAAATGTCGAAAAATCAACGGCGGAAATACGAAGTGATTCACTGGCAGTGATGACAATCTCATGACAAATGAGATATATTTTCCCATGGAGAAGTGCACGTCCATTACATCTCCATTATTTATTTCCTCGATACATAATTCCAATTTCTCAGTTGAAATTTTGACAGGAATGATTTATGGAATATTGGTCACTCTTTTAAAGAAATGATTCCTATTTTTTCAACAAAGAGGGTCATATATGACCTCCTCGAACGAAACGTCAATTTTATTTTATTTTTTTCAATTGAATACCAATAACAATGTGAATTACTAAATCAAATAAGTCTAATCTAATTGTCCATTTAAATATATATTATAAATAAATAAAATCAATAAATTGACAACCAAGTCGATATGCTTCTTTTTCATTTACGCTCAATAATATTTTTTATTTAATTTTCCGATATTTCTCACTTAGTGGAGCTCCTAGCATTTAATGGTCTGATTTTTAGCATTATTTATGAAATTCTTATTTCTCGAAAGAATAGAGTAATACGAGATGGTGAATTTTCAATGGTACATCAGTTTTTATTTGCTCGTAATTAATATCAATTAAGAAACCGGCATAAGTAAATGGATATAATTCAATTATGCGATTCTACTAATTAATGACGAAGAAGCCGAGACAAGTGGCTTATCAACTTTGTTGACAATTCATATTGCATGTTATCTCGGAGTACATGTCGAGGTAAATAAACGCCCTTTGAGGGTTCGAGAGTCCTTGCTATCTACCTTGGCTCGTAGAATAGAACAAGAAATAAGAAAGAAACGAGAGAAATTCTCTTATTTTCGTAGACTAATGGCACTTGATAAGAGAAATAATACAGCGTTGCAATGTGTTTTATCCTGTGCCATGTAGGAAAAAAATGACAGAGAGATCAACAAATCCTCTCAATTCTCTTTAGTCTCATGCGCCGCCCGTTGCTCATGGAAATTCTCCCCTGTACCAACGTCTACACCAATAAAATAGTGAAACAGTGAAATACTGCAGACACGCTTGTGTTTTTTTTTTCTCCACTGTAAAAACCTTTCAAGTGGTCGTATTTTCGAGACGAATGAAATGCCCGTATTTGAGCCATCCTTTGTCCCTTCGCCTTTTTCTCTTTCGCTTTTTTTGCTCCAAAAAAAGGACCGTCATGCCTCAATAGCCTCATTGACACAGGGATTTTCCGGAAGAGTCGGGTTTCCCCGTGCTCACAATGGCCTCTTTCGAGATTTTTTTTCGTCTTTCTGGGCCACTTTTTGTCCTCAAGTTTAACGACTGGAGTTGACGGATTTTTCCTGCACTCCGTGTATTCTTAATATTGCATCTTAAGTCGCTTAAATTCCCCTTTATATTTCTAAATAATTTGAATCATAAGTTGATGGCTCCAATCAATGATCTTCTATTCACAAACATTAGAATTTATAGCGAGTCAATAATCCATTAACAGCGATTTTCTTTTCACGTTAAAAAAATATCAAAATGTGATACTGTGGAGAGAATTTGTTCTGTTCAAATATTTACTGGGACAGAAATTGTATAGAAGTTCATGGCAAAATCACTAAATTTAAGAATTTTGAATTTAAAATTAGTTCAATGTCCTTGGAAATCTAATTTGTTCACTCTTGGCGTCACAAAAGTGTTGATAAACTTTTTCATACTGTTTAGAAGCGGCCACAAGGAAACTACGAGTAGAAGTTGGATTATCCTCTGTTTTCAAATGACTTTGGAGATAATGAAATTCGTTAATTTTCACGAATGTGCGGTGAAAAATAAAAGAAGTGGGAGTTACCCTCTGCCGCTGTAGCTGGATAGTACTGTATATAAGAGATCGTAAAAATTAGCATTTAGTTTGGATGGTCAAAGTTTCTTTGAGATACGCAGAAGTGGAATAAAATTAGAGCACAAGAAAGCTCGGAAATAAAACATGACGATGTTGGTGGAATAGAGAATTAGCGTTGTATTTTTTTTTACAGTGTGAATATTTTATTCATTTCAAAGTTAAAGACACTTCCGAATTTGGGGGTGAATATATTTGTGTTGAAGTTTTCTTCAAACTTTGACCCTCTCTCCTCCCTCCTACCCCCCCCCCCCCCTTCATTTATTGCCACAATCGCGCCTCAACAAATAGAAGAATTCCTTCATTATTTGTAATCAAATTGAACGTTTATGTCATGATTAAAATAACATCAATAAAGAATAATGTAATTAAAAAACCGATCAGTAATGTGTTAGAAATCATTGCAAAAATTGAAGAACTTAAAATGGAAGTTAAATATTCAAATTAATTTTTACATGGCAAATACCAGCTGGAAAACTGATTAAATAAAATACATACTGATTAAGAGAATGTTGTTTTCAACTGTTACTCTGATTCCAATGACATAGATAATTTTTTAATAACAAGAATGTGCTTTCTGAAATTAAGTCAAGTCGAATAAAATTATTTAAAAATATTGCAATGTCAAATCCAAGGCCACAAATCCAAGCCAAAAACCACTAGATCAGACAATTTTTGAGCCATAAATTTGTTCGTAACAGTGAACTCATACTTCCGAAAAAAAACATTATTTCATCAGTGGACTACAAACATAATAAAGAAATATTGTAACATATCCGCTATTATTTTCGCTATTGCGCACAAGTAAATAATTAATTATGTACATAAATCCGAAGCGTAGATGAAGCTCTGATCTCTCTGATTCCCCCGACGAAAATGAAATTTTGGTATAGAGTTTCGTAGACTCTGCGAGAGGTAGCAAATTCTTTGTTAATTAGTGATCGATGAAATTTCATGATCCAGAGGAGCCAACAATAATTAAACTCCTGCTGATGAGCGAGAAGGAAAAAAGGGGAGGGTCGAGGGCTTCTACTTTCACCTCAGTACTACCTCACTGTATTTATTTGTCGAAACCGCTGACCATCGTGAGCTTTAACCTATGCGCCAAAACAGTAAGAAGATCTGATCTGGTCTGATTGTACAATGTAACAGGAAAACGCTACGTTTCCCGGTTGAAGTAAAAGTTTTTATGGTTTTTCGATGGACTCCATGCATTGTTTAAATGAATGGATCGTTTGTTGGGAGTCTGACTGCAAATTTCATTCGCCTATAGGGACTACCTTTTCTCGGTTTTGTTGTGTAATTCGAAACAGTAGTTTTGTGAGGTGTTTATTGTAACGGAATGAGATTCAATTGCAATATAACTGTTTACTATTTGTATGCGTTTAATTTTTTTTATCATAAAATTAATTTGAAGAAATTAAGGATGAAGAGTCCTCACAGGAATGTAAATCATTCAAAATGTGATAAAAGTGATAATCACTGGGATTTTTTACCACATCTTTAATGAGAGTATTTCCACACGTTCATCAAATATTATAGGTAGAATTTTTTTGTCAATTTTTTGTGCAGGAAAATCTAAACTGCAAAAAATATTATTACAAAAATTGCACTATATATCTGCCTTAGATTTTAAGAAATTCAGTAAAAATTTAGTAACAAGTTACATCGATTTGAACCATTTTGATGAAATTCTAAAATTTAGTCATTTGAATTTATTTAGTTTCATATCAAATTTTTTTATTCTGTTTTGTTCGGTTTTCCCAATTGTCTGTTTGTACTGCGATTTTCTTTGACACATAATTTGAAATAAGGATAATGTTATTTGCGAATAATCTCCACTTCTGAGAATTAAAATTCCTAACAAATCCAAAAGGAAAGGGTTGACAGTTAATCCCACAATTTACCATACGAAGCCGGCATTCGGTCAATCATAAAGTTACCCTCCGACACTCTACTTTTTCAGGACCAACAAATGAAACCCAAAGAGAAAGAATCACCGAAACATGACACGTGGGTCACCAGTGAGCACGTACAGTTCGATTATTATTACTTTCGTGACGGTGAACGTATATAAACCCCACGTTATTATACGTCTCATGTGTCCGTTACGTCCGTTAGGTGTACGCGTGGATCACTGTTCGCCACGCGACGACACCATAATCTATAACCGGTAAAACGAAGAAAACGATTCGTCACGATGTGAATCCCAAATTGACCCTGAGTCCCTTATGCTTGAATCGAATCAATAGAAACTAAGCGTTTGGAATTAGTAATGAATAATGATGACATCACGTGTCCCATTTTCATCTGACCACTTGGATTTTATGAACTGCGAGTGCTATCTCCTTGTGTAAATAAATTTATCTCCAAGTTCATTCCTATTATTTTGACTAATCGGCCCTATCCAACTCTATGCATTTAAATGTGGATTCTACACTGTACCGCATATGCAATCCTATACAACATCTCAGTTGACGTGAGAATTCACAGGGGAATTCAACTCAGAACCTTGAGTATATTAGTGATTGTTCGAAACTCGATTTTCAATTTTTCGCTGATCAGAAATAATTAGAAATAGTTGATTCAGGATTTCTATGAAATGATTTCGTATGGGATTGCCTTTTTTATAGAATTGAATGTTGTTACAAATGTTGTGAGGGTCATAGGCCCAATGACGATCTGGGGATCATATAGTGATCATGTTGGAGCCAAACATCAAAACAAATATTCTATAAGAATTTCTACGGGGAAAATTTGACTATAGATCTCATGGAAAATCCTACAGGAATTCCTATAAAATTTCTCATAAATTTGGAAAGCAATTACCTGGAAATAGTAGAAATTATGAGACGAGAATTTTATGAAAAACTTTAAAAAGTGGTTTATTTTTTTATGCCATTAAACTTTAACCTGTTGATTCCTGCGATTGTAGTTACAATCAACAATAGAGTAGTATTTGGGGTCATGCGACACTATCACATCATTTGAATAATTCACCGGACAATATCAGTTTTGGCTATGAAATATCGTCAAACCAATCAAATAATCGAACAAAAAATATATATTATTAATGCGGGGAAAGACGACGGGATAATTAGACCTTTCAATTCCGTTAGAATAGTCCATTAAATGAGAAAAAAAAGATAAAATAGTTTACCAAATATTTTGATGAAATTCATGGATTTTTTAAAGAATTTCACTATTTTACATTAAAAAACGCCGCATAAATGACACTATAAGCGAACTGATTTCTCCTAAAAACCCATAATCTCCGTCATCTTCACTGCAATTAAAATGTCATTACCATTCGAAAATACAACTACTCTTTGCCCCTCACCTTGAATAAAACTTCTCGGGTACATTTTGCGCACCGCATTACCATTCTCGAAGGATCGTAAATTGAATTATAAAAATAAACAAAAAAACTATGAATGAAAAAGCGCTCCAACATGAAATTCAAATTTCCGGATGATAAATGACCGATGGATTTGCATTGCAGTCCATTTACCCTCCAACCCCATAAAAGGTGGTAAAAACTTATGGACAAGAAAATGTTGGACGTTGACGAGAGGGACTGAGTACATAACGCATGTGTACAAGGAGTGATACACGCGCCATCAGAAAATTTCGCGGCTTTTCGAAGCAGGTGAAGCCCACAGCTGCAGGACAGCTGGACCGATATGGGCTCGCGGCCACATTCTCGACGTTTTGGTGATAACACTAAGACGTGCGTAAATATGGAAATCATCAGTATCAAGAATTCCCAGCGCCCAAAGAAATCACATGTATAGATGTTTTTAAGATCTTTTTTCCGGAAAAAATGGGTTTGAATAAATTTTTTCATGTGCAGAAATTTTGAAATTAAACTTCAATTGTTGAAAAAAAATTACTATAATTTTTAGGAGCAAAACATCTACAAACTTGCGAATAGGCCGATGATGTAATTCACCAGTCTCTTAAATGATTTGAAAATTTGATCATTTTGCAACTAAATTTCGTAAAATAAACAAAATTGGGCATATTACCTCAAGGCATATTGTAAAATTAGAAAATTCTTTTTTTGGAAAATTTTTGATAAACATTTTTTTTATAAATTTGTATATTATAATCAAAAATGTAACAGCAAGATTTCCAGAAATAAACTACTTACTGATATTATTATGTGTTCTAGCTCGTGATTCAGAGCGAATAGGCCCAAAAGCATTGACTTTTTCCTCTTTTCGAGCTACCAAAATGAAGATGTAGATAAACCTTGTATCCACCGTGTCGAAATAACTTTAAGACTTCCTAACTGATTTCCCACAGTGTGTGTTGTTGGAATACTTGCATAACTACACCGTCACCTGCCCTCGCCAGTGTCTTCTTGACCACATCCTTCCTCTCACACCAACATATGAATGTTAAAACGAGAAAAAAAAATACAAGAAGAATGTTCTTATTTAAGACACACGCGAAATGAGCGACTGGTTGAAACCTCCAATCTTGGGGATCACCTTTCATACGGTTCTCACAGATCCCTCAAAGTCCTACGGGCTGACAACCTTCCAAGTCCCTTTAAAAGGCCAAACTCGAGTATTTCCTGTTGATCTCATCCACCGCTGGAAGTATGTGGTTTATTGTTCCATCCATACATTTTTTTCCACTGAAATGCCTCCGACTGAGCAGTCAAATTGTCGACTGTTCATTATATCGGATAAGTCTCACACTGCAAGAGCTGTACATTTTTCGTTATCGTATTATACTTCTTGGAAGTGATTGCGAGGTTTATTTACACTTTTTCCAGCTAAACGCGTGCTAATGCTGGGCCAGGCCGAATGACGATAATGAACCATCGAACTGATATTGTAATAACGTTCTTCAGCAAATCGAGTGGATTAATTAAACATTGATAAACCGAGGAATGAAAAAGGGGTGAGTGAGCAATGTTGCAGTTTCTTATCGCTAGTACGTACATGTGAACAGTCGCAATGGAATACATGACAATTGAGTAGTTATGGTACTGTAGACTTCGGACATTCCACGTAGACATTCGGAGAAATAGGTTTATACGAGTCAAGTCAATGATTATTCACTTGTCCAAAACTGGAGTTAATTTCCAACCAAAATAATTAGTTTATTCTTGAGTTTTTTTTTGCACATTTAATATATTATTATAATTTTACTAGGATTTCAGGGGATTTCGAAATTTGATCTTCAACATGTTATGGGAAAATGAATGGAAACTGTGAATTTCAGTCAAATTATTTGGAATCGATAGAAATCAAAAACATTGACGTAAATATATTCTTGGATTTTTAATTAATTGCGTAGACATAATAATTCTGCCCCGAACACTGAGACTTCCATAGAATAATTATAAATAAATTGAAAGATTTTTAAAGATTGTAGTTCGAGTGGAAACAATTTCCACCATAAAAAATTTGTCTGATAGAATTCCATTCTTGAAAATTATTAATTTCTCCACCCAAACGTCCCAAAGTTATAATAATGACGTCGAAGATTGAAAGTTGACATTTAATGATATAAAGAATGTATACTAATCAAATCCTTCAGTGACCTGAGAAAAAAAATATAAATCTGCCCATCAGATATTCTTTCGAGTCTAAAGAACAGACAGCAAAGTCCATGACAGGACATTAAACTCGAAATTGAGCTTTAAATTCTTGTATATGGAATATTTAAAATTATGTTTTTTTCTGAGTCGCGGACTAGAGTCTGTGAACTGCTTGGACTTGCATACTATATATTTTATTATCGAATTTTAATCCCCAACTGAATATACCCTATGTTGATGAAAAGTTTTTCACAAAGCTCGTTACAATACTGGTTCATTCTGCACAGACATTGATTTATCTATTGACTTGTCTGCCATTACTATTGGAATCCGTCATTTATTCTGTCCTAAATGAAACGATGAAATATGATTAATAGTTATTGAAATTGAATTAAATATAAAATGTAATCAATAACGGATTAGCAGCTGCCGTTCAGATATCTGTTTCCTCAATGAAGAACATCGAAGTGGTTAAAGCATAACTAGAGTTTTGGCTCGAGGAAAAAGGAATCTGATATTCCATCACATTCCACCGAACACAGCCGAGTTTCCTGTTGAGGAGGCGGGCAACTTCACCCGAGGTTTTAAAAAAACGCAAAAGCCGAGGAGGCACTCTTGAATCTCGGATTTCGCTAGCTATTTTCTCCAAAGGAAGTGGGTTGTCTCGTTTCCAAAGGCGACCTTATAGATCTTCAATACATGAATGAGCGAGAGCACGCGCACCGATACAGAGTGATTTTTGTACACAAATTTGTAAGTAGGCAATAGAAATTTGGCCTACGCAAACTTTCTATGGATTACCTACTGGATTATCAAAATATATTCTATCATATATGCTGATTGGATTTTGAACCTTCCGACATCATTTTGACTTCGATTTCTCATCTGTATTAAGACTCTTCTGTTAATTTCACAAACTGCAACTCTAATTGGAATATCCATTCTCCATTCGAGTTAAATTATATATATATATATTTTTTTTGTTATATGGCTCCCGGTTTGGACTATCCACTCCTTCAGTAAAAATTTCTTGTAAATTTTGTATTCAGACTAATCCCGGACCCCATCCTACCTGTTTCAAATGCCGTCCATTGGTTTCCTGTGACATTACAAGAATGGTATTTTTTATATTTAGTTGAACCTTTTCTTCGCCTTTTTTAGAAAATTTAAACACCTATAGTGGCGCCACTATTTGGGTGCTATGTGAACGGCATAAAGTGAAACGGGTTTTCATTCCTAAAGTCACTTCACATCAACACTTGACGCTCATAATTTTCTTAACAGCTGGAGGCACAGTATCCGCCTCCACGGATGGCCCAGTCTTGGACTGAGCTTAGGTGCCCAGAACTTCTCCAGGCCTGCTATTTTCTACATAAGATGGGTCAATACCGGACAATTGCACCGACTGATAAAATTCGTGGAAACGATTGCTCGTAAGTATTGCATTGTTGAGTCATTATCTGCATTCTCCAACTTTCAGAGAAATTCAGAGATACCGTATTGTGGTGGAGTGAACTGGTTTACAATAAAGTTATAGGAAGATAAAAGGAAAATCGAGGGGAAATAGGGAGAATGGAGAATTGAGGAGAAACACTGGATATAAAAATGAGAGGAGATGATAGTTGTTGGATGAAACTGGACCACATAATGCGATACTGTCGATCATTTCGGATTTTGCAGCTGTGAATCTCCACGCTGGAGAGGTTTTATACTACGATAACAAATAATTGTACAGTATTTTCTCTCGCTTTGGGATTTTTCGACGATTGGTAGTCCACGGGGTCCCCAGAAAATCACTCCCTGAACCGGTCGCATTCCGGTTCAGTGATTTGGGAACTCATAGCAGGTTAAATATTATTCGCTATCCACTGTTATGATTAAATTGAAGAAGGAAGTTTTTTCTTTGTTTACTCTTTCCGTTCGCCAATCTTTTGGAGCGAGGGAAATCCAGGGTAATGACTGTTGTATCGAATAATTTTACTTTTCTATTGATTTCATTTGTAATCATGATTCTCCATTTTGTTAACGCCTCACAAAGTCGTTATCACCAGCCCTGAGAACAAAATTTAAGCTCGCCAAATATATCTGTTTTGGACAGTCAAACATCCGAAATTCCTAAAGTAAAACTCACGTTAAATTCTTGTCAGAAGCTTATTTAATTGGCAAGATTATATTTTTTTTCTCGGTTGGATTTTTAGGCAGAACAGTATTGTTGTTATTGCCTTTACCCTCAGATCGGGGGATAGGAATGAACGTCAATAGTATTGTTTGGAAAATCTTTTTTGATGAAGAATGCATTGATGCCGGTTCAGCGGAAGCGTAAAAAAATCACCAGGTCTCCATAGTTTCCATTGTACTTGACGCGGAAAACCCTAGATGACAGTCGTGAGATGGAATTTTGGACTGCATCCAAGTGGTGAAGACAATAGGCAACTACGTTGCAATTTACTAATATTAGATTGTTAAAGTCGACACTTGGGATGGGGGCGTTTATGTGATTGAGATAAATTTTGTTTGACTCGGTTGGCTTCTTTTATAAGACATGTTGGATATTTTTGAGTAACGGGACATCGATTGGCGCTTTTTGCCGATTATTCCGTGACTGTCACTTTTCAGGAAAAGGTCTATTTCAAAATGACTTCCTATTGTCTTTAATTATAATAAATTTGAGCGCTTGTGGGAAATTTTGGTGATGTGGTCTTCCTTGCGTTTAGCTTCAATGGATAGGTTTGTAGTGCATAATTATCATACACCAGCGGTGTTACGATAATTTTCACCATATCACTGTCTTCATTACACTCACAATGGAAATTTATCACCAATACAAACGTATCAACGTAAAACGAATATAACAATTCATTATTTGCCGATTTTTATGCCACAGTTGTCTAGTTACAATTCAAGATTAGTCACAAGTGCTTGCAGTGCGGTTGACAAGTGAGAAACACTGCAAAATCACGGTTACTCTATAGATTTATATTTAACCCCACTTTCCCCTAAATTCCCCCAAATTCACGCCAGCTCACCACAACTCGATAAAAAAATGTTTTTAAAGTCGCTAAAAAAAGGATTACCAGTCAGAATGTACCCAGAAGAGCGACCATCCGGCGTCACCTCCTGCGATTGCATTTTGTTCATCAAAATTACATGTCAGGCGTCACATACGCTTGCAGCATCAGAGTTGCAAAGGCTCATCCACATGCATGCCCGCTTTATGAGCAACAAAGAGGACCCCCCCGCATTTCTCACCGAAAAAAAAAGACAAGTAAAATGGCAGTACAAAAATGTCGCGATGCGTGTGACACGTGAGGAAACGACACGACTGCATGTCTTTTTCGTATGAATGAAAACCACCTCAATCTCCTCTTTGAAAATTTCCTCTCTTTTTTTCCCCATATTCTTCCAGCGCCTCTTTTCCACTGGTCCCTGGGATCCATACGAAAAGCAGGACACGTCACTCCTTGGGACATTTCACGATCTCAAATATTCTGTTCTGCGTCCTCTTATCCCCCTCTTCACCCCATCTCTTCATGTACCATTCGCTCACTTGGGAATAACCGTGATCGGATTCAGCTGCGACACTCACCGGACTTACAATCGTATATATGGGAATGATTTCCCCAAGCGTGCTTGGAATTTTGCGAATATCTACCGAGTCATCCACTTTTCCATTTCTCATTCCGTTTTTTCTTGTTTGGGTTTGTCAAAATTGTAGAAGTTTGATGGGCGATTTGGTGAAGATTTATTGAAAAATTTATTAGACGTCCATAGTGGGTACTGTTTTTAGGTCAAGGGTCTCTGTAATTTTCGGTGGAAAGATTGATTGAGAAATTATGCGTAAGAGGGGCCTCATTCGAGTCACATGTGGATATTTTTTTACATCAAAGAAGCGACAGTCATTTTGTGTTTGAGTCTTGTGACATCACAGGATATTACTGGATGGGATTCGAGATTATTTTCAATATAAAATGTACAAGGAATTTTGATTAAAAAATGGATAGTCCAGACCGAGACTCGAACTCGGGGCACTGTTATTTAACGATAATTGTCTGTTCAATGATAATATTTACAACTCTCGATAACGTAAATTTCTATGCTTCTCTCGAAATTGGAGCAAAGTTTTAAACATGAAAAATAATGGTACTAAATCAATTACTTTTAGGTAATCAATTGTGAGATCAATTCTGAGATGACATCCGTTGGAGCTCAGCAATAAGATAGAACGAGAATCTCGTTTCGCAACGGTTGAATAAAAAAATAGTGATTCAAGTTTGTTTCCAGTTGCCAGAAAACTTCTGATTGAAATATTGAATTTTATTGCAGTCCATTGGGATGAAATCAAATTATGATTCTAACGAATCAATTACTTTGGAAAAAATTCTTATCTCAACCGTCAGCTGACATTCTCCCTAAGAGTGGGAAATGGAATCGAATGAGAATAAAATCGGGTGAACATCAGTCGAATGACAGGAACAGACCCAAATCGATATTGAATGTGTGTTGAATTTTTATGAAGTGTTTTGGGCGAGGCGAATTCATGTTTTGTCGATACATTCGATGGCACCAAGTGATATCCACCTGGACAGTGTGAAATTGAGAGAAAATTTCGTTGGAGGTCGTCAAATATTCCCATCACTGGAAGTTTGATGGAAAAATCCCCGAGGAAGGGAAAAAATGGTAAAGGAAACTTGAGAAATGTAAAAAAAATGGGGGGAAGGTTCGTTTAACTATGGGCACATCTATTCGAACTCTGCGTTCCGCACCGGCACGCTTTTCAATTTCTTGACGTTCTCGAGGAAAGCCGAAAGGGCGACCAACAAATGTGAGATGAGGGCACATAAATGCATCTCCGAGGTGCATACAGCTCAGCTGGCGCTCACTCGGGTAAAGAGCCCAAATGGATAATCGAGTTGACATCCGTTCAAATTGCGCACAGTCGTAAAAAAAGGAAAAAATCTACAGGCATGCATTTCTACGTGGCGGATTCCAATACCATAAAGTTCAACTCTATAGCGAAAGATCGATCGTTAACATTCCATCCAAAGTGGCGGATGTAAACTGACAATAATTTCCGAAAATTCCTTATTTATAGTTGTCCTGAATAGGTGGGAAAAAATGTTAGTGCAGTGTAAATTCATGAGCTCCATAAATTTGTTCTTTAATTCCGAAAAACCGGGGATTCGTTGGTGATTTCTAACTTCCCAACTCGAAGGGAGAAAGTTATTGTAATGACCCCGAAGAGCGACTGCAGAATTTCCAGGATTTGTTCGCGTTTTATGACCTCTCAAGCAGTCTGATATGATAACTTCGAAACAAATGAAACTATTTATATTTTTTCTTTTTGAAATGATTTCGTCTTTATGGCAGTTTGTTATTTATTGACATAAAACATGTGAGATATCGAGAAAATAAAATTTTTCTGTAAATACTCAGCAGTACTCTCCGGAAAAATTATGAGTTGAATCTTTTTTTACGTGATCAATGTATCAATGAGTCCACATTAAATACGGTTTGCATTAAGTGTTGAAAAAACTAAAAAAATAATGAAAATTCGCTGTCCCCCATCTAGTGACGATGCGCTGTTGTCACTTCTTTTACTGCACTCTCAGCCCAATCTGTCGCAGCAAAACACGCGCTACCAGTTGGCTGTCATTAAGGTAATTGTGCAGTAGCCTGTAACCTGTCGAAAATTTCGCAATATACTAAAGACACCAAAATTGCTCCATCTGTTATTGGGTACTTCAAAAAATTATTTTTTAATTTCGAGAACTTTAACCAGGTCATTCTTGAAGTGCACGTGGTCAAGCATTTAAATTTTATTTTTTCTTTTCAAAATTTGACATGGCATATGTTAAAAATGGCGTGGTCAACGTTTTTGAAGCTTTAAAAATATTTTTTTGAAGTACCCACAAACAGATGGAGCAGTTTTGGCATATTGCGAATTTTTTTACAAGAATAAGCTAGTAGGATATAAGCTAGTAGGATATATTAATTCGCGTGTAAATTAGCGCCCAAATATTATTTTCAATTTACGTAAAAAAAAACAGAAAAACAACTGTTTAATAAAATCTTTGATTGCCTTATGAAAAAATTGCACCAAAACGTTGGTGTATTTGTTGAACTTTCCACCAAAACTTTCAAATATGGTTCGACCTTAAAATTGTTTTTTTTTTAAATTACACGACTTCTCAATTACAGCTGCCTTCCAGCAGCTGCATTAATTTTCAATAGTCATATATTTCCCCAATGTTTACTAACCGGCATTTTCATTCCGCCCATACTCGCTTCAATCACATCTATAGTAAAACAATTCTTCTGTTTGTTGTAATGTTAAATAATGTAAAAACTCCATTACTTTTTCACCTCCGATGCATGTGCGTAAAAACGAATGAAACTGCACAGTACACTCAGTCACGTGTTTGTTGCCCTTTGAAAGTAAAAAACTCGAGTTTTTGTCGAGGTTACCGTTTCTCCTACGATGTTTGCGTTTGGTAAACGTGCATTGGATGCAGGAAAACTCCACCCTCCACCTCTCCAATGAAAATAAAACTCGGAGCGTCGTATGACTGAAGGGACAAAGTACACAAGAGCCGTTTTCATGTCCAACGAATTTGTTGCACACATAAACCAAACTAAAGGCAAGGAGGAAATAAAAAAAATGCCGATGGAAGAGACAAAAAAGCTCAATAAAACAGGCACTTTTTTTTGACTCTTCATTTTGGGGAAAAACGAAAAAACGGTCGAGTCTTTTGACTGTCTGGTGTCTTTACACCCCATTGATCCTTTCGCTGTCTCCCTCTTCTCTCTCTGCCATTCACTCAGATCTTGTATTACTACGTCTGTTTTGTAATAACCTCTTTTTCCCCCCTTCAACTACTTTTTATCACCTCTATAAATTCAAGATTTATCGACAATTCATGGCCAACGGATTGGCATTAATAGCTGGAAATTCACCGCGAGTGCATATGTGCGAGCTCTTCCGAATGCTCTCCCCACCCCTCCCGTTCCCCTATTTTTTCACATTCGCCCATGACGAGCGTTTACTGTTATTCATTATCGGATTTAGTCGTGATATCTGTGTCAATACGGTTTTTGATATATCGTTGGTGTATTATACCCACGCAAAAGGTGTGTCAGTTTGGATTATGACAATAGTCTGGGCTATTCAATAAAAAGAATTTTCGTTTGTTAATCAATGGTTTATTGACATTCTCGAAAAGCTAGGGGAAATGAGCAAATAATTCAACAAATTTTCTTCATCACACTTTTATGGTATTTTCTTTGAAAAATAATCCGACTGTCATAGACTATTCATTTCATTATATATGATATTGGATGAAATTTTATTACCCTTCATTCAATGAAAGTTAGAAATTAGGCCAAACGAAATTTTTTTCCCTCTAACGGACAATTCGATTGGCCTGTAAATTTCTTAGCACTTTTGATCTGTTATTGAATAGTTTCATTGACAAGCGGAGGATAATTACAGGTAAAGAAAAATGTACGCAGTATTACTGAAAAACATTTTTCGTGAGCACAGCATTAAATATTTTAATCGGGCGTATGTGAAGTAGTCGTCACTGAAAAATGAAAATTGTAGATACAAAACCACTTGAGATGTGAGACAAGTTGGCTCATTATTCGGACAAGAATCGACAGTTCCCCAAATAATTCATTCCAGGTTGTCAACAAGATAAAGTTGTAAAAATATTGTTAGCGTAATGGATTCTCCGAGTTCAAATGTTTGTTGGGACACGCTCAAATGAGCTGAGGAATCTTTCGATTAGCCTCAATCTTCAAACGAAAGTCAGTGGCGGGCATTTTTTTTATCCTACAAAATTTATTTTCGCCGTTTTTCCGTAAAGTATATGTTATTGAATTATATCGTATTCTATAATTAAGTTTTAGATGGTTAATTGCCATGATTTCCTGAGACCTTCCCTTCGTGCTTAAATTTATTTCCATTGTTCATGAACTATTACACTAGACAAACCAGTTTCATTAACCAATGGAAGGAAATGCGAAACCAAAATGATAAAAATATGTTTCAAGCATTAAGTTTTATTCCTCGTCCTTCTCCTCATCCCATAAAAATGAACAGTTATTTTGGTGTTCAGTTTCATTGGCAATTAACATGGAAAATGAATTAAAGAAGAAAAACGAGAGAAGGCGATGTTGCTGGGCCAGGTTTGCAGGTCGCACAGCTGATGTTTTCGCGTGTACTTTGAACAGATGTCCGGGCCCACCAACACCCTCATGCTAGTGTAGTCCCTTAAAGCGTATCCCACAACGGAGGTCTCAAGCACATCAGCATATAGAGAGGGAGAAAACGAAAGATATTGCTGGTGGAATGCGCCCGATTGTGCATGGAGGGCCAGAACAGCTGCTTTCCAAGGTTTCTTCTTATACTGGCGCCCGCCTCGGCCGCAGGGGATCGGAAATCCTCTCAAAGTGTGCTATTGAGCGATGAGGAAGTCGAAGGATTGATTATCAAAACCGCAGAAAAATGGAAATCGAACGAAGAAGGAACATTAAAAAAATAAAAGCGGAAGAAAACCAAATTGAGTAATTCACGGGAAGGCATGTTACGGCAAAATTATTGATATTGATATTGACTATCTTTTGTATTTAATTAATTATGATGAATAATTATGAACGAGTTCGATGGGCAGGTAGTTCGGTTCGACTCCCCTTTTTTTGCTAGAAACTATCGATTAAATCCAATCAGTACGGAGATGACTAAAAAGTTAACAATGAAAACAATTAGTCATTGTCAATTTCTTTTATGATGGAGGATAGAACAATCGAAAGTCCTGCAAAAACCTGGCTAAACAGAATGAGGAAATATTTTCTATCACTGAAGGCATTGGTTTTTCATTTGGCGACATGGTAAATTTATTTCATGCAACGTGTGCCTTTACGGAGGAAACAAATTCCTCCGCCATTACTTTTCGCAGAGTCAAATTGGCCGCTATTTTCTGGATAATTTTTCCTTAACTATTCTCTCTCTGCATGAAACACTTGTTTATTCAACTTTCAAATGCTTAACCTCCTCTCCCACCACTCAAAAACCGACAGTATTGCATTTTATTTCCACTTTATATTAATTCACATGCGGTCACTGACAGTTTTCAGGAAAATAATGTTTATTCTGACTACAAATCGCCATGAACTTCGTCAGTCAGATCGCATCAGGATTTATAATTTAGTTATGCGATATACGGTATACGAGATATTAAAGCCTCTGAAATATTATTCATAAATATTTATTCATTACATGTGCAAATAGCGACATGTCGGTGTGGGAATTTTTTATGTCCTCGTGGGCTACTTCAGCAATTAGAATGAGCATAAACATGTCGACATTTGTTCACATGTCTCTGCAAGTTTAAACTCATTAAGTAATCCACTGGGACGTGAAAAAAATTAATGCCTATAATTTAGATATTGAAAGTGAATCAGTCCAGGCCTCCATGAGCTCAACGAATAGGAAACAATTTTTCAACGAATGCAAGTTATAATTGATGTAATCGGACTCGTTGGAGAATTGTTCTCTCACCGCGTGACAATCTAAATCTCATACTACAGAGCATTTAATTGAGCGTAAAGTACCAGGGAGAATACCACTTATGAAAAAAGTTAGTAATTAAGATATTAAAGATAATTCGCTTTGAGGCTATTACTCAGCACAATTTTCAAGTGTAACTATGTGTCGAATTTGTACCTGCTGAATTGTATCAGAAGTTGTTTATAATAAATTCTTTCGGAAAATGTCTCCAAAAGGGTTTTTTGACTTTCGATGACAGTTTTGGTGGTCTACTATACCTCGCAGTTTTTTAGAAATAGCTAACTAAAATAAATTCAACTTTGAAAACGGGCAACAGTGATCCGATTAAGTTAATCCTATAGAATGTTTATTTCGTTATATTGAAAATTTCGTAAAAATTCAGTTGCCATTTAAGCCGCAATTCAAGCCGAATAAAAATGAAAAATTTCGATGAATTACTACCAAGATAGCCTGAAACAATTGCTTGACGGAGTTATTATAAATCGGTCATTACATAAACATTTTAGGTCAGATCATCAATTTATCTGGGACATAACATCTGTCATCCGACAGTCGCGTTATAAAAGTTGTCTAGATCGCTATCTACTATACATTTCGTTGAATAATATTCTCAATTGGGGCTCTGCCCAAGTCTCACTCAAACATTAAACTTCAACTTAACTTAAAGAAATTACACCCGCTATTTCTCACATGATTCAACACTTTGTTTCCGCCTGTGGACTTCACTCGAATACCAACTAATACACGCAGAAGATAAACTTGAGTTTAACTCCAAGGGATGCATACTGCCTGGAGGTTGCATAAGAGGGCATACAGCAGGACTGGCATATGGCGCACCATCGAAACAGAACCGCGTCCCTCTCTCGCATTGGACTCTGCCACGAGTGTGTGTTTATACACATTCATAAACGTAACACACATTGCACCGACCATTTCGAAATACACCGGGGAACCGTGTAATTACGGGTTTTAAAAGAATGAGGGAGTAAAGTATTCCGATGGAACATTTACGGCGATACTTTTACGGAATAAAATGCAATAGTCTAAAAAATAGGGCAATTTTAAATAAAAAAAATTAAATCAAATAAAATTGTCGACATTCTCTTTTTTTGTCATTACACTTTTGTCACTCACACGTTATGGACGATTAAATTCTCAATCTCCATGTCATCCGATTTCCTTTTCAAAATTTCATTTGTTAATATTTCAAAAGTCGAGATTTATTATCGTTCAGCTATTATTTCGTGATCTAACTTTTGTCACCGACGGTGTGAATCATAGTTGATGTAATAATCGATTGTGTTCGCGCACGATCTCAAGGATCGCTTTCTAATGGACGTCAATGATGTCTTTATAGTGAAACGTGGAGCCTAGAGGGTGAGTTTGTAAATTACTATTGGTTCTGTAGATACAATTTTCAGTTGGAAAATTTATAGCAACGTGTGTATAAATCTTTTGATCATTCTCATCATTGTTGTCATTGTGTGAGAAAATATGTGTGGACGTTTCCATTGGTAACGGTCTGGCCGAATGAATCGAGAGTGATAGTCATTTTGGTGGTGGGTAAGACCGCGTTTTACGATTATGAGAATAATGCCAAGTGACTTGAGACTTTCCAGCCCCCTGTGCTCTATATTGGTTAATGTACACGTGAAAATGGTTACCGGAGTAGAATATATGAAGACCCTCAGGTGAGTTTTTCTAAAACTACTGGGGCTGGGTAAAGGGAATAGCACTGCGGGACATTTTACCTATTTTCATGAGTAACAGTGGCTGGCTTTAACGCTTTCAGATTGGGAAAAATCTCTATTGGTAACGGTAGACAGCATCCACCAGTGTGCAATGCCGTTCATTAT
The DNA here is from genome assembly GCA_030522865.1 of Psyttalia lounsburyi. Lineage (NCBI taxonomy): Eukaryota > Metazoa > Arthropoda > Insecta > Hymenoptera > Braconidae > Psyttalia > Psyttalia lounsburyi. The sequence continues at coordinate 7,563 of JAPYZN010001480.1, read as the reverse complement.
TGAAAAAGGGCCCACCTATTTTCATAGTGTAAGAGGAGAAAAAAAGATGATCGCTCTTGCGGGAAAGCTTTTAAGAATCGTTAAATTTTTATTTTCAAATCCCCACAACTGTATACTTTCACTACATAAACTCCATTCAATCGGTGTGTCCCTTTTCTTTTCAATTGGAAAAATCGTGTGGAGTTGGTGGTGTGAGAATTGGACCAATGGAATTCAACGGTAAATTCCAACCCCCTGAGTCACCTATAAACCTGTGTTTATTCTTTTTTTGCGTTCTTTTCAACATGTAGTCTGAGAGGAATTGTTTTCTTTTCTCGTGTTACCCATCAATCTGAGAGGCTCGGGAGAGCATGAGAGTCTCAGGTAGAATTTTTTTTCGTGCAAATGGTATCCTTAGATTGATGTCCCACCAACGACGAATGAAAATTTTGGGGAAAAATTGAAAATAAAAATTTAATCCCTCCGATTAGCTTTTTTTTTATCACGATTTGTGTTTTCGTTTTGAGGACCAGCTGTGTTGTTAGATTCATCGGCGAGAGGGATTATTATTTTGTATCTTCGATCAGGGGGGCCTATAACACTAATCTCGTGTGTTCTGTTATGTTTGGACTTGTCTCAAATCACTGCTATGCAAATATTTCAGCAATGGGCTCCAGTAGTCGTGGATATAGATCGAATAGGATTTCTGTCCGTCGAAGGTCGCAGAAAGAACGATCAGGGAGGGGAAAAATGATGGAAACAAAAATATCCGTTTATCTTGACACAGAATTATTGATTTATGGCGGAGATGAGTATGATTGATTGTGATATTTTTTTTCTTCTTATTTACTCAACTTTTCAACGTGAAAAAAAATTGTTGCATGGATTTCAGGGGTCGAGGACCTTTTCAATGATAAGAGTATCGACATGTGATAAGTCATGCTGACCGAATAGTGCATACGCTCAGCTGCCATTTAAATTTACCAGTTGCATGATTCAAGTGTTTGAAATTCTTCGTAATTTTTTTTCTACAGAATTTGAAATCTAGTGATGATCTCACTACCCGTCATAATTGCATAATTTCTGGTTTAATCTTTAGTTATGTAAATTACGATGATATCGATCGGAACGACAATGATCATTATGGCTGCGAGTGGATTCCTTCGCTCTGTCTTTTCTACTTGTCGACTAAATGGAGTGCAAAAATATTAAAATTGAGATGATAAAGTTCATGTTGGAATTCTTTCCCTAGCGGGTGAAGGCTTTTAGAGAGAATTAAACTGTTGATACGAGTTAAATTGTATAATACTCCAGTGAGGAAGTTACGGATATACACACGTAATTTTACGATCTTGGCGTATGCAACTACATATTTATTAATTTACTCTAAATTAATTGTTGTGGTCATATGCGATAGTATGTCTGCAATGATGACACTAACAAACTCATCGAGTAGCGGCGCAATATTATTGTTCAGACTATCAAATGTTTATTTTACAAATTGCTCTTTCCAAAATCTCAATTCTGACACATTGTAACAAAAAATATTGTTCGATACTCACGCTAAAAGTGTTTTTAGACTCATGGGATTATACCACTCGCCTTCTATGTGCCAATAAATGCACTGTTCTGGAAAATATCACTTTCCACTCAAAAATGATCGTAGAATGGAAATATTTCCCATCTCTCTACTTTGCGAATTGAAAAAGGTGGAAGTGCAAAGAAGTGATATAGCGATTACAAATAAATCATGCACCCGCATTTCCCACATATCCGCGTCCCTCTCATCGCCATGGGGGCTGATATGTTCAAGGCCGAGGACGCGCGGAATTACGTGTGGTACATACTCAAGAGTATATGAACGATATCCGTCGAGTTTTCCACAAATTTCTCCGCAAAAAATTGCTAACAAAAAAAACATCTCATTTTTTCAGCCATCACAGCATGAACGTGGATAGGCAAAATTACAGGTATGACAAAACTTATTCCTACTATTATTTGTTCACAATTTACATGTTAATTTATTGAACATTGTGACATTATGTTGTTTCATGGCCGTTACCCAGTGGCGTTATCATTTTTACGAGGCTATTAATTTTTTTCGTCGCACATTCAACAATTTACCCATAAATTTTCATCCCATGAATGACTCGCTTGAAATTCCGAATCACGAAGTATTGGAGGAAGTCGTTTGGATGTTGTTGAAAGGAAACATTTTCTAATCCGTATCATCAAGTCGAGTGCACGCGCACGACCCCATCCAACTAAATCCGAAGTGAGTTAAGAGGATTGGCCCGTTGACCCAATAAATCCAATAACAAAAAGGGTCAAATTATTGGCTGCCCGAGATAGATGAATAATACTCAGGAGACATGAGAGATAAGTGACAATAAAAAAAAAGGGTGAAAAATAATCGTGGAAGAATATCGAGTTAAATGCTTCAGTTGCTACTGGAAAAAAACAACAGTGGTTGGAGTTTTATGTACACAGTCGTAGATAAACGTGTATCGGTTACTAGTGCAAGAGACTGGCGTCGCCTTGTCTAGCATTGCCAGGCGAGTGTGACGCAATGCACTGAGTTGCTTGCAACCTAGGCAAACACACACATACACACAGCGACGCACAAACACAGCAAATAAATTGCACACTCCTGAGAGAAACTTGTACTAGTGATGAAAGCAAACTGATGAACGTGCTCTTGGATATTCTTGATTTTTTTTCACTCGTTTTTTTCTATCCAGCGATCAAACGACGGTATTCGATTTTGAGATACCAGAATTCATTCTTTTTTCATTGTTTTATTCATGAGGATGATACAAGGAATGGACGCTAATTAGCGCGTTAATCTTGAGGAATTATAATAAATTACAATTGTACGAATGAACATGAATTAATTGCCACCCTGAAAATTATTACCGGAGATAGTATATTTCATATATCCCATCCAGATTTCTTGGGGTATTTTTGTTCCAATTGTGGGGTTGTTTCAATCTGTTCCTACTTTCGCAGAAGCCCATACGTCTAATCGTTTTGCTAGAACTACCGGATAGTCGCGTGTCCACTCGTGCGAGTATAGTTATGATACGGAAATTTTTACAACAAATGAGGAAGTTTTATTGACAATGTCAATTGAATTGACAACAAGTCAGGAAGTTAAACATACCACAAACTGTCGAGTGCGACATACCACAATGTTTAATGCTGAAATCCCAATTACAAGATTTTTTTGTACATTATGTTTTTCTTGTTTCGATGCCCGATTCAATCGTGTTTTTCCACTGATATAATTGCTTGCATCAGACTCATCGATTATCATTACGTCAGGCTTAAATAAGTAGGTTCGAGGATAGTTCAGTTGAAATATGGGGATTAGATGGGGACAGCGTGGAGAGACAGCAATACGGTAAATACGTCGCATCGAATTGTTTCTTTGAAATACGACAAGAAGACAGAGTCATCAGTGTGTTTGTGTGTGTGCTGCATTAATTGTTTCCACGGGTTTGCCGTTCCCTCCCCCCCTTCCTCTCCAAGGACAAGGTGTGTGGGTCTGGGAATCGGCGGATTAATCGCTAAATTACGTCTAAGGTATTTCCGGGCTGGGAACTGGGCATTTTAGAGAGTGACGAAATAGATACCGTGAAAACGACGAACGTGGCATTGGGATCAGCCCAAATTTTGATGCACGCCAGTAAATTCAAGTACAAGAAGTAATTCATTCGATCATGTGCAAAAAAAAAAATTTCCCAGAAAAAGGCAAATTCGCGACTTACAAATATGAGAGATTCCTGAAAATAATGTGTATAAAAATGGATAGTAATGACTTACCAGACATAATCTGCTGTGAAACATTCCCCACTCTTATAAATTTTTGGCTGAAATTTCAGATCTATTGGCAAATTTTTATCATCAGTTTTTTTATTTTTATAAGTATTTTTAACGTAAATGCAGTAATTGTACTGAAATTTCAGGGAATTTCGTCGGCAAAATTTTCATAAATTCAAGAAAATAAAGAAGGAATGCCCTCCTAACAAAGGAGGGCATTCCTTCGTTTTCGACATGGATAAATATATATTTCGTTATGGGAGACCATTTTGGAAAATGATCCAGATGTGAAAAGATCATCTATCACTACTCTAAAGACAGATTTGCGGAACAGATTGAGAACATTTTTGTCTACATAGAGTCCATAATTTACTTTTGAAAATCATCATCAATGTGAAAATAAAATGTAACTTCCCTATTCAAAATGATTCCTTTCATACTAATACTAGAAAAAATGCCCCTCAACCGAAAAAATCCTCATCGATTGTAAATGAACCAATTTTTTCCACAACATTAAGCGTTCTTAACTCCCGAGCTCATTCGATGTCTCTCCGTCATCAGTAAGTATTTACCTCGGGTGCTGGTAAACTCATATATTAACAATGATTTTTCATTCAGCATCATTAATCAACCGAGGACGATTAGATTAATGGCTAATCGATAGCGACATCTCGACTTTTACCCCAGGATCATAGCCCTTTGCTTGTTTCTTTCTTCCCCCTCATCGCACCCATAGAACACATACACACACATATACACACATATACACAAACGATGGCTAACCTCAGGAGAACAAAATTACAAGACGATTTGCTTGGGATGACTAATGGTCGCCCGCCAGACTCCGTCTCATCCTGCGATTCAAGAGGAAAAAAAATACACACCTAAGAAAACCGGTACGACGAAAAGACACCCACGACCTTTTCCACCTCTCTCTTAGCGGGTCGTTACAGAAATAATGTGTCCCGACCTACTTGTATATTGTCCAACGATTTCCATCGGTGCAACACATTACCAATTTCAAAGTTGACCTGTTTTTTTTTTTCATTCTCCACAACCCATCAGCATCACTAGAAACAGTTTCTCAGTCTCAAGTGAAGCAAAATGAGTGAAGCGAGGAGAAAAAAAATTTACGAGTGAAAACAGAAAACGAGAGGATCGTAAAATAACAAGACAATGACTTGGAAAAACTGAGGAAGTAGTGAGGGTGAGGCGGCGGGTCGGGAGAGAAGTAAAAAAAAAAGACTGGTATCTCTCCGTTGATTTTGTGTATGTTCTTTCGATAATAAACGCCTGCAGACAGCTTGTCGCTGTACGCGATCCAAGCTTCACTCGCAACATCGTCATGAATTGTGCAATTACTTCTCCACTCTCCTTATTCCTGTGTTACAGGGAGGAGGAAAAAATCCGGTATCTCGAGTGGAGATTGATCCCAAATGGTGTATGATGACCAGACACGTATCCAAAGATCAAATGAATCCATGAAATTATTTTCATTATTTAATTATATTAAATTGACAATGGTATAATTTCTGCTTTGTATGTGGTAGATTGGTAACACAAATAGGCGTCGTTGGTGTGCCACAGATATCGCTTCTAACCTTATATTTATTATCAGTCTACTGAGTCAGCCCCACAGGCTGGTCAGCACTGCACGTTTGCCATTTCGCAATTTTCCCCTTTGTCTTATTTCGTTGATTTTTACACACTGAGTGGCAACCGGAGTGATTCGCATCTGATGAAATATGCTTGCAACAGCACATAATAGTATACTCTGAGTACTCGACACTGGAGAAGCCAAATGATTCATCCCTTTTTTAATAATAAAGGAGAAAAGAGATTTAAACGAGGCGGATTGAGATGTCTTTATCAAATTCCTTGTTTTTTCACATAGAATATGAAAAATATGGATATGTGGTTTATTTGCTCTGTTCGTTTGAACAGCTGCATCGATAGGCGCTATATACACTGATGAAATCATGAGTTTTTCTGATGACTCTCGCGTGTCCGAACGTAAGGTCGTGTGTACGCGCGCATCGCCACGTTTTCCGGCGTAGTAAATATACTAGACTACTTGGAAAAATATAAAAAAGAGAAAGGGAAAAAAAATTGCTTACGAGTAAATGGAGGGGGGGCTCGTCACCATTTACCTGGTAAGGAAAACGCGGGGTAATTGGGTAGAGATATGATTTAAATGACTTGCAAATAAGAAATGGGTGATTACGTATTGTAATGCAATTTTTGAAATCATTAAAAGGTTTTTTTTTCTTAGATCATTATATTGTCAGGAGGTAGAGGGGCAGATGCTAGGATTTTGCGTTATTGGGGGGAGATCAACTAAACGGACTGTGATCAATAATCAATATCCTCCTGATCAAATAATGGGCTTTCCGCGAACTGAGGATCATCTGCAAACTTGCGAAAATAGTTTCACGAGGAGCAGGACATCGAAAAATTTTGAGCCTTCATTGACGACTTATAGGCACCTGAAGGCAATCCATCTAACCTCCCTCCCTCTTATACATGAAAAATTAACTTATCATAATATAAAAACGGTTCTCATTGGTATCTCACTGTGTTTTTCCATGCACAAGCTCATTTTTACTTTTTCGACAATTCGAGACAATATTTCTGTAATGTACTATTATCGCTATACATGCAACATTTTTAAAAAATATTTGCATCTAAAAAACAACCAATACAAATCTTTTCTCCGTATTTGAAACCTTATAACGAATTATGAAAAGTTGATTTAAACTATTCATCACACGGAAAGAAATGTTCAGTAAAAATTGAATTCACAAGAGCAATGTTTATTAATTATTTCTGTCTGTGCATCATTCAATTGATTCGCTGGAATTCGAATATTAAAAAAATCATGTCAATGATTTAAATAAAAACGGAAATCAAGAAACATCGATAACCCGCATTGGAAAACTTTAAAACACAGAGCAACATTTATCAATTTATGACGAAGAACCAAACTAAAAAGACCAACTAACATCTGGAGGATGTAATCGTTAAGCATGAATATCGAAGAGTCTCGACGTAATATCAAAGTTCATCTATCGCATAATAGTAGTTTATTATAAATTATCCAGAGTGTTACGTGATCGATGGCATGTGTTTTAACTCTAACGATTGTAAATGTATATAAATGAACTTGTTAATCACCGGAAAAACATCAATGGCTTCCTCGAACATATCGATTCCACATGTTATCCAGGGGGGAATATGGTGGAAAAAGAAAAAAAATTGTGGAAGAGTGTTCGATGGCTCAAGAGGGAGGAAAAAAGCGATGTGGATGTCACTGACAATGTAACAGAGCCAACTGCAAAGCCGGTTTGGCTGATTGCCGTTGCTACTCACTATTTATGACATATTTATTGCCGTACGTGAGCATACTCTCGTAAGTTGCATTTATCTCAACGGTCGATGATAAAAAGAAAAATGGAAAAAATACTTTATGCGAGGAAAAAAAGTCATTTAAAACGGATTAATACGGGAAAATTGAATGGCAGCGTTTCAAGGTCGAGGGATGACAGCTACTCACTTTTAATGATCACATAGTTTTTTTTTTCATTAAATTTCTCTCTCACATTCATCTCTGCGTGATGAAGTTATTCTTTTTTTTTTGGCAAAAGACTGATGAGTGGAGGCAGTGAGAGAAAAGAGAGGGGTCGTGGCATTAGTATAGCGTGGGCCAAAGCCCGTAATTACCTTTATCAAAAACAACTCAACGTGAGTAGGTGGAATTCACGG
>JAPYZN010001478.1:0-16244 GCA_030522865.1 Psyttalia lounsburyi | reverse complement strand
CCTCAGCCTACTTTTCAATGAGCGGAAAAAATTAGGGTGCCGCACATGAAAGTTTTGAGGGAGGTCATTCAAATTGTGATGGGCAGACACCAATAGGTGATGAGTGTTCTCTATTTTTTTGAGCCCCATTCAACCCGTCCCATGCGTTGGTGAGAAGGTACACTAATTTTTTGGGATATTTTTCTCGCCGTGTAGGTCCAGAATTTTAAGGTCGATAGAATTTGTGACTTAGTTGGAAGTGACGTAAAAAATCGTTCTTGATCCTTGTGAGTCTCGTGACCACCAGGGTTTATGAGTACCCATTATTCTTCCGCTTGTTACAAAATCAAATGACGGGAAAGAATTATTAAAGACTTCAGTCTTCCTGGAGATGTTACCAGGGCCAGAAAGTCACAAGGGCCTTAAGTGATCCTCAAACCTCTTGTGACCTTAATGGGTTCAGTGTTTATTAAATCTGTTGTGACCTTCAGGACTTGAATCTTCTAAAAAAGCATCCGCATAGATCCTTTTAAGGTGAGGCTAAAAATATTAGGCAATGGTTATTCAGGATTATTGAGGGCTCAGAATTATAGAAACTCTGCCTCAGATCGTACTTAACCTCAAAATTCCTGGAAACTGTTAGACAAACGTTACAAGAGTATAAGACCTTAGACCTTAGACCTACCTTAGTCGTACCGGTGGTTAGAATCATAAGAATCCCCGATCTGATACTGTCATCCGATGGTACATCCGAAAATTTGTCATCCTTTGGTCTTTTTAGGCTAAGAAATGAGACTCGAAAACTCTAAGAGTCTAAGAGCGCTCAATTATGACCAGACACGCCATGTTGCTTCATTATTTACTGACGAAAATATTAGGACCCGTTAAGACGATGAAAGTCTTTCCAATCTTCTCCAAAAAAATCTAGTTTCCTTCATTATTTCCGAAACGAGAATGCCTGCATGACGATCCCAGGTAGCTCTCGCACCGGAAATTTTCCCGGCTACTCAGTGCCCCTCCCCTTCCACCAAAACCACCATCTTCAACAAAAATTCTTTTTTAAAAAAAAGCCTCAACTAAACCTTTCTCAGTAGGCGTGGAGACCCTCAGTGGCTTGCGCGTGCGCAGGTCGATATACACCTTTGGTATCTCCAACCGGGGTATCCTCCATCCCCTCAGTGGACGTTCCGTCACTCCTGGATGAGCCGCACTCGCAGGCAGACGCCGATCCCCCCCCCCCCTGGCTCCTCATGCACCCCAAAAAATCATAAAATCTCTATAATGAGCAGGGAAATTATCTCAAAATTTTGTTATCCAATAAAAAAAAAATTGCGCCTCGTCGAAATTGGTTTCTACTCCTCATCATCATCAATGGCTTTCCTAAAATGGTATAACCAAAAAAATTGAAATCATCTTTGAAGACAAGTGAACAAATCATTTGTGAGGGAAAATCCAAAGAATGAATATAGACCAAATGAAAAAAAATTACAAAAATGTGAAAATTACGAGAATGTCCGAGCTTAATTGCACGCGCAAAATTGAAGGTGTAGTTTCTGAAAAATGTTGTCGTGTCAAACTTCAATATGAAATTCCATAATTTTCATTAAACGAAGGTGTACACATCAAAGAACCGATATGAGAGCCGGTCATAGCCTTTTCTCTCACGGGTTGATGGTCTAGGAGTGCCTTTTTGGGGTGTATAACGTTGTCGTGGTAGAAACATTTCATGGACGGTAGAAGCAACGGACGGCAAGCGCGCGTCACACAGGGCAAACCAGCGTCGTACCTTAACTACGTTAAAAACTTTTAATATTAGTTTAGTCGAGCGGCCAACGGTAGATTGAGACGTAATTCCCAGGTAATACCACTGGGGGCAGGAGAGGGAAGGGCTTTCCTACGGGCTACTCTTGGCGTTTAATAGTGAACGAGAAATGTACAAAGGATGGTGCCTACCTTTTAATCGTTGGATACTGAGGTTAAGCTCCATTAAAGAGAGAAGTTTGATGATTTTCATGGTTATTTTTGGTTCTTTAGTTGGAGAAAAGTTGAAGATGAAGTTGGAAAATGTTAGATTGTTTGCATCCTGAGGGGAAAAAATTTTCAAAGATCCAGTAAAAATTCTGCTATTGTTGGGGGGGGTTGTTTGTTTTCATATCAAGTTTCCCTGAGATTGTGAATTTTGGGGGTGAGATGTTTGATAGTAAAATTTAAAGTTTGATTTTTTTAACTGATCAACTGATATCACTTTTAGACACTTCCAAGAATCTGATCACCTTCTGACGGTGAGGGTCAGTCTTGTTCCAATTCTTCAAACATCAGGTGGCTCTTACGTATCACTCGTAGTTTCAAAAATATTGATATTTTTATCTGACCCTTGTATGACATCGACAAACCCTGGTCAGCCCTTCCTAATCTGTGAATGATCATCCCCTAGTGCAAGGGGCTCTGAAATTTCCTGACAGTTACGCACACTTGAATTTAAAAAAAACGAAAGAAATAAATCCTGGAATGAATAATCAATAGATATTCACTGGACTTAATCACGTGCTTCAGTAAAGCCCTTTGAAGTGTTTTTCAATCATCAACTGCAAACATTCACTTGATTATTCAAGATAGGTAACAAAGTTTCCCATAGAAAATATTTATCTTTCCGAGCAGAACGAATTTCGTTCGCAGAATTTGCTCCTCTGTCCACTATTTACTGAGATAATTTACATTACCCGTTCGGAATTTTCGTAATCAACATTCCTCCTTACCTTTGTTTCTTTGATAATTCTCAAAAATTTTAAAGTGAAAATGATTATAAGACCCCATAACCGTCAAAGCGATTTTTCAGACAATCTCATCATCTCAATAACTCATAATCATCAATTCCGAATGAATTGTTTTTTACCCATTTTGTAATTTTGAATTTATAGTTTTTTTCCCCCCTTGAAACACATCAGAAATCCTCGTTTTATTCTCTCATCGTGGCTCAAATGGAAAATTTTCCTCTATGTGTATGGGTTATACTTCAAACACAAGCAAGAAAAGTTTTACACTCCACTACTACGATGATCCTCGAAACCCATGAGTCTACCCATCCAAGGCTCTCTTGGAGGTGAACCCAGAGGTAGGAGGATAGGAATTGTGGAAGGAGGTGGAAGCTCTAATCTAACTCCTCACGTACAGAAACCGTCGGTCCTCTCTACCGTCGATGCCTCCCACAGCCATTCTCGACCACCACCACCATCACCACCACCACCACCACCACCACCACCATCACCATCACCAACCATCACACACTTCTCCTCTTTCTCATCGTTTTCGTTTCACTCGTGTGTCGGTTGTTGCTCTGAGAGTTCACCGTGTACCGAAATTCTCGGCAGTTTCTGTGATTAATCAGAGAGGGAAAACAATTTTTTTTCTGTTGCTGCCTGCAAATTCCATTAGCGTAAGTACATCATTTTTGACAAAATGGAAGTTACTTCATGAATGTTACGTCACTTTGCTCTACCCAGAGTATTATCGTAGGACAAATTCTCAATTTCGCGAGGTGGGGGAAACATTTCGCAAAAATATGGGATACTTGTCTAATCTGAAGAAGTTCTAATCAAAAAATTATTGGAATCGGATGTTGGCTTGTGCATTAGAAGATTTTCTGTGAGAATGATGCTTTGACGGAATTGTCAATTGTTGTTGGAATTTACCTGCAAATTCCATTAGCGTAAATACATCAGTTTTGATAAAACGAAAGTTCCTTCATGATGTTTGAATAGCATAAATGAGCAGCGATGATACAATTCGGTTAACTTGAAAACCAATTCGTGATAATGTTGTTGGAAAAACATCACTGGTAGGCTTGAACGGAATGATGCTCCAAGAAGAATCATTTTAAGGTCGTATAGGAGAAATAAAAATCAAATTGGGTACAGAGCAACCCAATATAGAATTGTCCAATTTGTTCTAAGTTCCTCGGAGGAAGAATCAACTGTTCTATTTCGGGTGTGCTCGCAATCTGTCTTTGTATTGGTTGCCACTGGTTGCTAACCCAAAACCACAAATTAAGCATTGTTACAAAGTGAGCATTTTGTTCTAAGATAACAATTCCGCTATTATTGATTGTCATCAGCATAACCGAAGAACTTGTGAGCGGAAGCTGCAGTCGTGTTGCTGCGTAAGACTGCTTAACTAGGACTCGGCTGTGACTTCAGACTGCAATTCTTCCGTTTCAGTTTTATATAATTTCAATATAAAATGATATTTGCGATAGCGAAGAATTTCTCTTTCGCTTCGTCAATATTTAATCCCTTTTGCAATCAGATCTATCAGTTCTATCAGATGATATTTATCAGGCATTGAGCATGCACGAGTTAGACGCATTCTATTCTTGTAGCAATCTCTGGGAGACCGAGACAGTTCTCCACAAGGGGTAGATGAGATTGATTGCAGAATTAGGAAAAGTTTTGTTGATGTATGATGATGGACCATTCATGCTGCATTCATCATCAGGTATTCAGATGATCCAAATATATGATGCTTTGTTAATGATCTTCTACTTAGCCATCTACCGAAGAAATCGAAAAGAAATCTTCCCCGTCAGCCTTGTCATATGATGTTATCCAAGCCTTTCAATAAAAGGAACAGAATTTTTTGTCTTGTAAGATGACAAGAAATGTGAGATCGATGAGTTATCCTAAAATCAGCCGAGTTAATGTTGCTCTTCTCCGTTGAAAGAATCGTCAACACAAATTCCTCATTTCAAAATTTTGCTATCCAAGAATCAAAATGAACTTATTATGAAAGCATTATTGTGTGGTTATTGGCATAAAATAAACTTCAGAATGATTTGAGTAAAATTATTTGTGGCTCAGAAGTATCGTGAAGCCGACACCATCGCGTTCTGTCCCCTGAAGGCCGTGTGAGCCCTTGAAATCATCGCTCATCAATAACCCCACCGAATTGTAAATATTTTTGACTTGGTCAGTGTTGTTATCCAACTTCGTTATCAATGAAAGATAGGAATTTGCTGGCCCCCCTTCCCTTCAAAGTTTTCAGGGGTGACTGTGCTTCCCTCAAGTTCATCCAAGCCCAGGGAACTTTGTTCTTGTTCTTGGCGAACAACTTCCCCTCTTTAACAGAAAGAGGGTAATGCCCCATTCTCCTCTTGAAGCCTTGCCATTGAACAAACTATACCTTCTGGCCGACTAGTTACTTCTTTCTTGTTATACGGCCATCAACCGAGTTTTTCGGCGGAGAGCGGGGGAATAGCTGGGGGAGTCGTTGCCCCCGTACCCCTTTCCACCCGGGAAAGCTCCCTCAACTTTCTGAACTTGACACTCAACAATTGCCATTTTGCGAAATACAAAAAAAAGTTGATGGCAACTTGACAACAGAGCAATGACTATTTGTCTAAACTTTTCACTCTCTCCAGCTTATTTTTTTCCCTCAATCTCAAGGGCAAATGTATTAAGACGATCCGCGGGGGTGTGAGGGGGGAGGGTTGAGGAGGGGTAAATGAAAAGGGGGGGTGGGAGAGGGGTTTCTGAAAGTGAGGGGGATTGTTACCCAAAGTTTAAACTTGGTTGTCGACTGCCGTTAACAAGGTTTGCCATGGGGCTGGTTCAGTAGTGTCTAGGTCTCGGGGTGTGCTACATCTCGTGCTTTGAACTATACCCTAACCTTACCCTAAATCTATCTATATCGTGTGTTAGCACTTGGAAGATGTAGTGGATAGTCAAGATTTGGACATCATCGAAGGTGGAAAGGTCGTTGGAATTGAGTGGTTGTGACTGTGATTGTTCTTTAAATTGAAAGTGGAATCTATAGGTTGATCAGTTGAAGAATGATATTGATTAATCTCGACGGAGGTAGGAAGATTATCTGAGAAGTTGTGGGAGAGCTGCATTAAAGACTTAATGGTAAGCTGCAATCTTCTGTTATTACAATCACTGGACACAGTTACTAAATAGAAAAGTTGGTCACCTTTTGGGAAAATCATCGCTTTACTTTCTACTATCTATCCTTCATTTTAGATAGTGATTACAGTATGTGTAATTGTCGACTTTGGCAATTATCATCTTCATAGAAAACCGATCATCAATCGACGTTGTCTTTTCCATTAGTTTCCTCGTATTTTCAGTATGGATTTGTATACAGGCCTTTATTAATAATCAAAAGTATGGGAAAAGGAATCACTTCGTTAATTGTCACTAGTGGTCAGTCCATTTTTTTCGAGAAATCTTCCGAAACTGATTACTTTTCATGTATTTGGTTAGTCCAAAACTTTCGGTAGTTTTTTAGATCGTGATGATCAACCCAATAAATGAATCCTCCAATTTCGACGGCATTGATAGGCTCAAACGTATTCATCTGTCCGAAATATCACGCCTTCAACGGCAAGAAATCATCAGCTACGTCATGTCATCATTCAGCCCCAGCAATTCTAAAATCGCAGCACTACCAAGTGGCCGTCTAATAATCCCTAACAAAATCATCATTAGTAGTACTCTAAAACATGTAACTCTTGAAACTACGTCCAAATTGGTAAACTGAGGAGTTAAACTATCGACTTTTGTAAGCTTCACATTTTGTCGGATGTCTTTACTCATACTATCAACATTTCCGGAAGTATTGTCATGCTAGAAGCAAAGATCGTCCACCAAACCACTTAACTAAAACCAATCAACCAATCAGTCCGAATATAATGATTTATCCGTCAAGACCAATAATTTTCCATATATTTGGGTTCACTTCACATATTCTTCCGGACATCAATCCTTCATCAGAATGCTTGCATCAAATCCCAAACCATCCTACAATTACAGCAATCCAAAGTTTTCCTTCCGCAATCCCTAAAAGTCATCCAACCCTTTTCCCCGGTCCTCAATACTCCACAAAGAGACCTCCAATGTTCCCTCCAACCACGACAAAGTCGTCATCAATGGTTCTCCAGACCGACATTTGGCCCCCGAGACCAAGCCTAAAAAAAGTCACCAAGAAAAAGATGGAGGACGCCTGGTAATAGTGTAAAACCCGAAAAAACAAAAAAAAAAAGAGGCGGAAAACGGGAGGAAATATGGCGGATAAGGATTTCACGGAGGAAAGAAGAGTGAAGGAAAAACGGTGTATGTGTGAGTCCTCCTTCCAAGGAGAAGAGTGGCTAGAGGTTGGTGGGGATGGGAGGTAGAGGGTATCTAGCTGGTCCTAGAGCTGGTGCACCAGGAGGAGGGTGGGATTTTCAAAGGGGGTGGGGGAGGGCACTGGTCCAATCACAGACAAGTTAGGGGGTAGCGCCACCTCCGCCCTCTCACTGAGGTTTTGCACCTCCCTATTTTCCTCCACCAGTTTCAGCTCCTTCCCGTCTCACCTCCAGCCCCTCCACTCACTCCTTTTTTGGTGAACACACGAAACCACCACCATGCCCTCCTCCCCCCTCCCTCCCTTGCCGTTTTACAAGGTTTACATGTATATAGGATAGGTCTCTTTCTGTCCTGTGTTCGCAAGCTCCTCCTGGTGGCTGGCCAAGACAAGTGCCCTCGGGATATTTTACCCTGTCATGGAGAGCCGAGATTGTTGCCCGGTATACCTCCGTACGAGCGGCTGAGACACGAGAGTTTTAGGACTCAACAGTGATTCTGAAAATAATTTTGTTGGCTATTGCATTGAACTGGACTTGAGTATTGTTTTGAGTTCTGGAGTAACTGCGAGTGATCGTTTTTTTTTTTACTTTCGGTTCATGGACAATTTTTTTTAACCGGTTTTGTGATGCAGCCGAAGAAGATTCGTTGAGATTTTGTAAGTAAGATGGTGAGATTATTGTTATTTGATTTGGTAAACGTTTTTTTTTTCGGGGGAATTTACGTTATTTTGAGGATGTCGACGAGTTATGTTGCGGATAAAACTTTGTTTTCTGATGTTAGGTAGTCAATGGTGGTGGGAGTTCTTGAGACGAGGGGCATTTATCATTTATGGAATCATGTCTTGGGTATTAACATTGCATAACTTGCGTAAGTTGTCATTAGAACGGTGATGTTGACGTAGAGTTCTGCCTTCGATCGCTGACCGATTATCCGGTGGGATAATGTTAGCATTCAGCTTCGCGAAAGTTGATGCCAACATAGTTATTTTATTGTGATTAATATGGCTAAAACTTACATGATGTTGGAACTATATCTACATGACTTATGAACAGGGAATGATGGTTGGTGACGTTCTTTGAGTTGATACTCATCAATTGTTATTTTATATTTATACCAAGAACTTATATTAAACTGTATTTTAGCAATGTAGGACAAAATTTTGTTCAATTTCAACCTTTGAATGGAAAACCTCTGAAGATGATTCAAACTTATAGGATTAAGATTCCATCAGCTAAGACGCACTCGCCAGCTGGAAGTGCTATTTAAAAAAATTCTGATCTCTCTAGTTATTAATTGCATCAATAGTCGAAATAGATTTTGAAACGAAATAGATTTTGAACGACTTGGGTTCTCCAGCGAATTCTAACTTTTCAAAACAAATCAAGTTTTGCCAAACGGATGAGGACGGCCATCCTTTCGTATTTACCCAACAAGTGACATTTCATTTGATGTAATTCACAATCAAAATTTGAAACGAATAAACAAATTTCCACTTATAACAGAATTTGCCAATACCTGAAGAGAGCTGGTCAGAGGTTTTCATTAAAATCAGAGACCCCTCTCCAAAATTTGGTCAATCTCTCTTAAAATCCGTTCGATGTCTGCAATTCCTGCCGAAGGCAGTTGTTTTTCTATCGAAAATTTCTTGTTTTCGATTCCGACATTTACATCGCCGCTATCGTTAGTTAAAGACATCATTTTCGGTGGAGGGAGAGAAAAAGAAATAGTCCCATGAACCTAAAATAGGGGCGGATGAACATCTCTTCCCGTCACGTACTGAGGGCAAATGGATGGAACGTGAAACTGGGGCGATGAGATTATCTCTCTCTTGGCCCAATAAACCGAATGGCTTGGAATTACTGCAATTATTACTTTGCGCTTGTGTTGTCGCTATTCCATTCGATATCGACAGCCCAATACTTCTATTTTTTTTTTCTTCTCTTTTGTCTGCCGTAAAAGGATAAGATAGGAGGGCCAATAACAGTGAATGTGTGGAACATTAAATGCTGGTCATTTTGTGTCAATGTGGAGGAAAGTTTTTATCTGGTAATGGTTCTCTGTCTGATTGGGAACAATCAGTTGTTTATGGGATCACTTCGCCTTTCCTTTGAATATTCCTGGTTTTGGTGCCGGATGAAAGTGTCTTGTGTTGGAGACCATTGGAATGATCTGGAAAATTGGAAAGGGCTTGCAAAATTTAGAGGACTGCGGGTGGATCAGAGATTGAGTGTCCTCTCATTAATAATACTCAGGAAATTTTCCATTCTGGACCCGTCTTTATTCAACCCCAATATATTTCACGGGAGAAGTGAATTTTCTGATTTTTCAAAATTATTATGATGATGAATTGTCCATCTCTGTACCTTGTTACCTTATTCTTTCGTCCTGGAATAATATATCCACGCAAGGCTCTTCCTTTCCATTTCCCCCAACACCAGAACACTGGGACTACGGGTGAAGGAGGGGAAGGGAAGGGGCCGGGCGGAGGGGGTGAGACTGGAAAAGTTTTCCTGTGCAAAGTACCACACGGACTGGCTCGAGGTTATGAAATTCTGATGGCTCATAAAATGTAAGAAAATTTACAGACTTTGGCTTTTTTGTTTCTCTCTCTCTCTCTCTCTGTCTCTCTCTCTCTTTTTTCCTCTCTTTTCTGCGTGTATAATGTAGAGGGAAAAAAATTGTAATTTTTTTTTGCGAGTTTATTTTCACGAAAATTGCAGATCTTTCTTGTGATTAATATTCTTGTAGTGGGGAAAAATACAGTTTGGGTGCAAATGGGATCTCGGTTCATGGAAAATGGAGTCTCAGATCATGACTGAGTGGAAAAGTTAACGAAAGATTTTGAGATTCACTTTAATGTGCAAGTATTGACGATGAACGATTGGATGAACGACTTTTAGATTTTCAGTTTTCATTAATTCGGTGCCTTTTCTTTTTATCTCATTTCATTTTTCAGCAATTGAGATAGATGAGAAATTTTTTAATAAAGTTCGTTCAATTCTAGAGAATTTCATTTTTTTTTTTATTATTTCGTTGTAATTTTGATAATTTCGATAAAATCATCTCAATTCCAGGATTTACCATCAAAATAATTTAGAATAAAAAGTTATTACTCAATCTTTATTGGAATTATTAACTTTTTCGACAACATGTCCTACTTTATTTCGCGGATCAAACCTATAATTCTCATTAAAAAAACAGAAACGAAGTTCTCTCAAAGCAGAATAAAATAACCCAAAAAGTTGAAAACTTCGAGATTAGACATTAGTTGAAGTTTAAATGAGTTGGCAGAGAGGCGTACATTATAGAAGAACAGGGACGAGGCTGGTAGAGAGGGTTAAAGGGTTGACAGGAAGAAGTCGACCCGATAGTTAATACAATGAGCTTTTCGTATACGAGTTGTATGGCACTATGGTAGTACTACTCTGACTCATTTCATTCCTCGGCACTCAACGAAACTCTCTTTTAGTGATGGAAGAACTGGCGACGAGGGATGAACGAGCTTGGCAGGGAGGAGTGGGAGGGGGGGGGGCGGCGGAGCGCGTGGAAGGGGGTGGGGGAGGGAGAGTACGGGTGAGGAGAAATTTTCGGCTTCTCTATTTTCCTTTTCCCTGGCACATCGTAGGAGTTGGGATTTTCACTGAGTAGTGGATGATGGTGAACAACCCTCGGGGACTGCTAATTGTGAGCGACAGTCGCAACGGGTGAACCGGGCCAACGTCGTTTTCAACGTCAACTTGTGGACGGGAGTAGGAGGAGAGGTTGGGATTCAACCGAACCCGGTGGAGTCGTGTTGTCGTCGAGTTCTCTACCTTACTTTTCAAGACAGCTACGTTAAGTTTATTTGACAATAACAACTTTTCGCAAATCTTCTGGGAAAATAGGGTCGAGGGAGGAGAGAATCAAATTGTCTTTCGGGAAAATTTTCATTGCTAATTGAGAGCTATTGAATATGTTCTCTGAAACTATTCTGTCTTCAAGACTTTTTGGATTGCTTATCAACCTCCATCTTCGGTAGTTGACGGAATGTCGTTGATTGATTATCATCAGGCAGGCGTAGAAGACCTGATATTGATTCGTTTTGGACTAACAGTGAATCGCTTCTTTGGATGTTAGTCTGAATAGGATGTTCAGACGGATCCTTTGCAGAGTTTGATCTAAAGAACTTGAGCTTAAATTTCCCTGGAAGTCGCGAAGTTCTTTGTACCAAAATGCAAACTCGACTGAGGTTTGGCTAAACGATTGGTAGGATTGAGAACAATTGAACATGTTCTGTGAAAATATTTTGTCTTCAAGACTTTTTCGGTCGCTTATCAACCTCCATCTTCGGTAGTTGAAGGTGTGTCGGTGATTGAGTATCATCAGGCCGAAGTAGAAGAATTGATAAGATTTGATATTGACTCGTTTTGGACCAACAATGGATTGCTTCTTTGGATGTTAGTCTGAATAGAATCTGCTGGCGAATTCTTCAGACGGAGGCTCTTCTTCTACATTACACACATACCCCATCGACAAAGTTGGATCTAAGGAACGTGACCTTAAATTCCATTTGGAAGTCGCTAAGATTTTGTACCCAAATAAAAGCTCAACTTGGGCGAGACCAAACAATTGGTCAGCGAAAACTGATTTCCATCAAGTTTGGATGGAAATCCTTTGGAAAAAATCTGGGCTCTATTCCCCCGCAGATAGTGCTGCATAAATATATTTCCCAGGAATTTCAACTACCAAAAAAAATCCACAAAGGGGGATACCCGCTCTTCAAGAAAAGCGATTTTTCCATGGATCGGTTTTCCATCGTCTATTTTTTTACGAACAAACTTTGGTAAATACCAATTAATCCACAAAATCAAATTCTAGAACTCCACCAATCTCGAAAGTACATCAAACCAGTTTCATTCCATTGGAAAGGGTTTTCGCTACCTAGAATCCTATCCCATCGAGTGAAAACTTTCCCCTCCTATACCATTTTCTACCACATACAAGTAAAAGTAAAGCCATTCGCTCTCACGTTAACCGAGTGAGGTGATCCTATTTACTATTCCGGAGGACACTTAATTTTCCTTACGGAATTAAGTCCGAAGCTGTATTAGAGGAGATAGACGTAAGGTATGTTCATACCTTGGAGTTAAAATTTCCAGCGTGTGATTCTAGTGGTGTTGTTGGTTGAAGGAGAAAACGAGGGGATCTTTCCCTTTCGAGACGAAGACGGTAAGAGACTTCCGTTGAAAATCAACTCTTACAAGAGGTGGTTTTCTCAGCGAGTAGGGGAAGAGTCCTTATTTCCTTGGTATTTTCACCAGTCTACCGCTTACAATTAGAATACTCTTGGGAGCTTCCTATCCCGCACCTCTTTATTCTCACTCCTGAGTTAACCAGATAGACGGATAGATGCAAACAAAGTTGGGTTAATAATAGAGGAAGTCCTTTAGAAGGAAATAAGATAAATAATGGGGAGGGATATTTTTTTACACTCATTCGTCATATCTGATTTTTGAACAGAATGAAATTCAAACTGACTCACGGAAAAATTTTGTCGTGAAACACGAGACTTAACAACACAATTTACCCTTTTGAAATCGCAATTTTCCAATCCAAGTGGGTAAATTATCTTTTTAAACTCTTGGCTCACAACCAAATTTTTTGTGTATTCATTTGGTTATTAAATTCTCAGTTCTTACTCTTCAAATGGAACTTCAAATCAGGTGAGAAGCCGCGATCATAACCAGTGACGCTGATTTCTTTGACGCTCAGACCTCTCGCAGAACTTGCAATCAGGCTAGAATCACCGATTACTTAATGTGGATTGATTTTAGATCTGTTCCAAGATCGAATCTACGGAGGTAATTGTTCAGCTATCATTACTTACCAAGAATCTTTGTCGAATCTCATTGGACTTGATCCGGAGCACACCAATCAGGAATTTGGATCGCCATCTGATGCATGTTCATCTCAATTGATCATCTAGTCATTAATTCTTAGTCCACCTCAGTCATATCTCAAATTAACAGCTCATCAAATCCGGTATTACAGGCCTCCCAGAAATGATAAAATCCAAAGAATGAATGTGAGAATATATTCAGGTGTAAAGAAATCGCGTGACGAGTAGTATCGAAACTCTGATGCCTCCCTTCCAGACGTTACATACGAGGGGATTCATCGAAGGTGTTATTCAGACGAGGTTATAGGTTAGGAGAAAGGCCGGGAATGGTCTTTAGAAGGGCATTAAGCGGTCCTGGAATTAATTGATCGCTGTGGATAGAAGTGGATATACCCCCTTACCAGGTATATATCAGCTCACATGAGATCCTCTAGTTGCGCGAGGTCGAGGCGTGCCTGGGGTAATATCGGTACTAGTCCGTGCCAGTCGATGAGCGTCCACCCCTCAGTTCTACCTTTTGCCCTCAAATGCACTGTGCAGTACTGAGTCATTTAGCTTCTTACATTTTTTTCATTGCACTCTGATGTTTTTTTTTCCTTCCCGTGACTATTCTGAAATGAGAGATCTATCGCAGAAATAGTTGACATTTTATAAGGCAACTTTCTTATTTTTTTTTTTGCTCTATTTGCATAAAGACGAAGGGTGTAGGGGCACACACATTCAGAGAGGCAAGTGTTTGAAGAGGTCCAGGAGGGACGAGGGGTTATTAAGCCTCAGCCCACAGACCACATCACAGGAGAGAATACATCACCCCTCTCCAACCTTCAGCCACGTTTTTGGATAACCACCTTTCCCATCTCCATATTATACCATTCCACGTCCATCCATCTGGATGTCATGATATTTACACTTTGAAACAGTTACCCTTGGTCCCTTTATCATGCAAAGTTGGAAATTGATATTTTTAAAGAAATTCATGTGTCTCGTAATTTTGATGCGTTGCCAAGTTTTGGGTACTAAATGGTGGCATTTGGGACAAAATGATTGAGAGATGGCCAATCTCTATGGAGATCTTGATTTTCTAGGATGTCTGAGAAGTTCAACTCGCAATTCTTAGGTCTGTTCTCACTACTTTCCAAAGGTCCAATTCATTAATTATCTTTAGAATCTGGTGGTAAGCCCAACTCACAATTTCCGTTGCATCAACCTCAAGATGTAGACCCTTAAGAAACTCTTCCTTGGTCTCTCTTAAACTACCAAATCAGTCATGAAACAATCGCAGTAAGACTCTGAGCTGTTTGTTCTTTCAGAGGAAATGATTTCTGTGTACATTCCATCACCAAAGAGAGGTTGTGAGCGCAGTTGAATTCTGTAATTTCTCCAAACTCAAGGTTTCCTCGCTCACAAACTTTTCGGCACTATCTCATAGAGTAACCAATCAATCCACGCAATGAATCGCACCGATCCTGAGGCTTTTTTAGACAATCAGGTGGCCCCATCTCCACGTCTTCTTCAATCGACATCGATTTCCAAAAGTCACATTCTGGAACTAATAATGGAGACGCTGTTGATACTCTGGCGTGCTCATAACAGCTCAACAATCGTCTACGAAACATCGCTGAGGGGGTGGCGATGGGTGGGTTGGTATTCCACAGCGGATGATTGCGCTCGCATGCTTCAAGGACATATCGTACCTACTGGATATCAAACTCAACTACTCGACCCACCTAAAACCACTGCAAACCCTCCGGAGTCTCGAGACTCGCAAACCCACTAACCCACCCTCTAAAACCAGTTCCAACTTCACAACCTCCCCACTACCACTAGTCTCTCTCTTTCTCATATAAACGCCTTCACTGAGATCGTTTTACTCTATACGGCCAAGGCGATATTTACTGATTCCAATTGGTTTCGTGATTGCTCGAAAGTGCTGCGAAATAGTGCTACCCCGTATATACACTCAATTTTAAACGTCTCACTTTGCTTGGGCTTGCAATAACGTTTGCCAGTGATACTCGGGCCATTTACGAGTCTATATGAAATGTATAAAGCTGAGGGGGAGTAAAGAAATTTTGAGAGGGTATTTTGGGAGTTGATGTGGGTCGTATTGGAAGACATAAAGTGATGGGTTATTTATTATTTGTATCGCACGTGCTAGTTTATTGGTACAGAGTCGAGGGATACCTGATAGGGTGATTTTTTTTTTATTTTGCGCATTCATGGGGGGTTGGAGGTTTTGGTAAAAAACAAAGTCCCCTATATAATTCTTATATTTTTAACTGGGATTGCCTATTTCTCATACAATTGCCGGTGAAAAAAATTGCATAAAATTTTATCCCAACATTGGCTCGGGAAATTGTTGAAATTGTTTATAAAAAAATGTCAAACGAATTTGTTCAGCTGAAATGTCGTTTAATTTTTCATGGAAAATTATTCACAACATCTCTAGCAAAGAAATTCATCTTCAGTATCATTTGCGCTTATCACATATTATAAAGATTTTTTATTTTTTTATTTTTCAGGTAAACTCCCAGTAATATCTATTATCAATCCAAAGCCCACAAATTTCTCCCAGACACAACAAGAGAACCGCGTCATTTGTTGGTAAGTAAAACCTTTCTTTATTTTTTCTCACGATTACTCGACATCGCATAGGAATAAAAAAAAATAAAAATCCTTCGGGGTGATAAAGGGACGGCATTTTACGGTTTGCGGGAGTAAATTAGCAATTAGAAATCTGATATACGTTAAAGGTAAATCGTACAGTGCTGTTTTGTGATTGCGTGGGTCTTTCTCTTTCTGCGTCGCGTGGACTTCTGCGACAGGCACGGCCTCGCGTGACCCAAACCGCCACCCCCTCCCCCCCCCTCCCCTCGCAGGCGTTTCAAAATCAAGCCCCAGGGGGATACTGATGCTACAGTTTATACGGATTTTCGTCGGTACGTGAGCTGAGAGGGATGACGATTATGTCCTAGACGTAATTGTCAATTTTTTATTATTGAATAGGTAGAGCCGAGTTCGGAGATAGATCCCACTGAAGAATGCGCGCTCTATCAGCCTCTCCATATCTAGCTTGAGACATTTAATTGAGATTAGACTAATGAGTCAAATCATTTGGGTCGAAAATAAAGAACAAAGATAAAATTTCAAGTCAATTTGTTAAATTTTACTACATATGAGGCATTCTTTGTCAATCCAGCCACCTGTTTTTTTTCATGTCTCCGAAAATTCTGAAAAAATTCTATCTTTTTTTATGGGCTGAAAGG
>JAPYZN010001477.1:0-34920 GCA_030522865.1 Psyttalia lounsburyi | reverse complement strand
CGATTCAATTGCTGAAATTAATTTTTTACTATTAATTTTCCAGCGTGAATGCATCTCAGTCCACGTTGGCCAGGCCGGAGTCCAGATTGGAAACGCCTGCTGGGAGTTGTACTGCCTGGAGCATGGTATCCAGCCCGATGGGCAAATGCCCTCTGACAAGATGCTGGGAGGTGGAGACGACAGTTTCAACACCTTCTTCAGCGAGACTGGAGCTGGAAAGCACGTACCACGCGCTGTGTTCGTAGACTTGGAACCAACGGTTGTTGGTCAGTACAGTTATCTCCCCTATTATAATGACTTTTTGATGAGATGATTAGTGGGATTACCGTGAGTTAACACTTTTGATTCGGTTTACAGACGAGGTCCGCACTGGAACGTATCGTCAGCTGTTCCACCCTGAGCAGTTGATAACCGGCAAAGAGGATGCTGCGAATAACTACGCCCGTGGTCACTATACCATTGGAAAGGAGATCGTAGACTTGGTTTTGGACAGGATCAGGAAACTCGCTGACCAGTGCACTGGACTCCAGGGATTCCTGATTTTCCACTCGTTCGGCGGTGGCACCGGATCGGGATTCACTTCGCTTCTCATGGAGCGTCTATCAGTGGACTACGGAAAGAAATCCAAACTGGAATTCGCGATCTACCCGGCTCCCCAGGTCTCCACTGCCGTCGTTGAGCCCTACAACTCCATTTTGACCACCCACACCACCCTCGAACATTCCGACTGCGCCTTCATGGTTGACAACGAGGCCATCTACGACATCTGCCGCAGGAACCTCGACATCGAACGTCCGACCTACACCAACTTGAACAGACTAATTGGACAGATTGTATCATCAATCACGGCCTCTCTCCGTTTCGACGGAGCTCTCAACGTAGATCTCACCGAGTTCCAGACCAACTTGGTGCCCTACCCGAGGATTCACTTCCCCCTGGTCACCTATGCACCAGTCATCTCAGCTGAGAAGGCTTACCACGAGCAGCTTTCCGTCGCTGAGATCACCAACGCCTGTTTCGAGCCGGCCAACCAGATGGTCAAGTGCGATCCTCGTCATGGAAAGTACATGGCCTGCTGCATGCTCTACCGAGGCGATGTCGTCCCCAAGGACGTCAACGCAGCTATCGCTACCATCAAGACCAAACGCACCATCCAGTTCGTCGACTGGTGTCCAACTGGCTTCAAGGTTGGCATCAACTACCAGCCACCGACTGTCGTTCCTGGCGGTGATCTCGCCAAGGTACAGCGCGCCGTCTGCATGCTGTCCAACACCACAGCCATCGCCGAGGCGTGGGCCCGTCTCGATCACAAGTTCGATCTCATGTACGCCAAACGTGCATTCGTCCACTGGTACGTGGGCGAGGGTATGGAGGAGGGAGAGTTCTCCGAGGCCCGTGAGGATCTCGCCGCCCTCGAGAAGGACTACGAGGAAGTCGGCACCGACTCCGTCGAGGGAGAGGGCGAGGGTGCTGAAGAGTATTAAATTACTCACACATATCAATCATCATTTTTGTCAATTTTTTTTATCAGAAGCGAAAGAAAATTATTTGTTACGTGAAATTTTAAGTCGAGGTATCTCATTCCTATTGAGGTTCATCGTGAAATAAAAAATTTAGTACTTTGACACTTCAATATATTGCTTCATTACTATCACCTGTATTTTCCCCACTGTTCATTCCTATTTTTATCCTACGACTTTTTTTTCCCAAAATTGTCATGCTACCAACTATTGATTAATTCAGAATCTGGCGGTGGAAAACGAGTTCAACAGTTGAGGGGAGGCTTTTCCCTCAGTTATCCTATAGGAGACCCTCTTGTTTCGTTATTGATCTACCCTTCTGTCTGACTCAGACTCTCGACAGCCTATGGGAATCAGCGCTGAGGGCCGGGTCGAGTATATAGCGCGACACCGGCGTCACAGCCGCAACAGTCGCGTCCAACTCATTCCAAGTGGAACTTCGTTTTGTGAGGCATCATCGCCGGCTTCTCGTAAACTCTCCCCTACAGTCGTTGCTCTGCTAACTCTTCAAAAATGGTAATTACACTCGTCAATTAGTCGCGCTGAAAAATAGAGACGAACAAGTTAAGAAATCCTATTTTTATTATTGATTCAGAAAATTATATTATCGTTGCCGTTTTGTAATTAATATATCACCGGAATCTGGTGGCTCTTAACGTATTTAAAATTCAGTCAGACAATTCTTTCCAGGGGTGGTAATAATCTATCAACAATTAAATTATAATAATAATAATTTATTTCCTCATGTATACCCTTTCGGGCTTTTACATTTTGCCCCCCCGCTCCCCCCGGTTAATTGCAATGTTTTTAATACAAAATTTTTACAAAAGCTCTACAAACATTTTTTAGACTTATTTTACTTTAATACAATTAAATTATATTATATTCGTCTTTCAATTTGAATAGAAGAGCGTATAATATTCTTTATACCGGGTCACGACGGCAGGCTCTATAGCGATTTTTTTACATTACAAAGAGTGGAAAAAATTGCAAAATTTTGTTTACGATGGCAAGACTATGCAGTCATTCCGGTACTCTAAACTGATGGTAGATATTATATCTGAACCCACTAGAGAGGTCCTGTGCAGGTCAATATACCGTACAAATACCAGAAATCAGTTTAATTGATTGATTAAATTAGATTCTCATGATTTGATATGTTTTTTATTCAGCGTGAGTGCATCTCAATTCATGTTGGACAAGCTGGCGTGCAGATTGGAAACGCCTGCTGGGAGTTGTACTGCCTGGAGCATGGTATTCAGCCGGATGGCGAAATGCCATCAGATAAATCCATCGGCAGTGGTGATGACAGTTTCAATACCTTCTTCAGTGAGACTGGAGCTGGAAAGCACGTCCCCAGGGCAGTCTTTATCGATCTCGAGCCGACTGTAGTCGGTGAGTAATACATCCATTGTTCATTGCTCCCCTTCCCCTTCACTTCCATCCCCTGGCGTCGGTCTCTCCCATTTTTTATTCATGCCCATTATTTCTGGTTTGCAGATGAGGTTCGAACCGGAACGTATCGCCAGCTGTTCCACCCCGAGCAGCTGATAACCGGTAAAGAGGATGCTGCGAATAATTACGCCCGAGGTCACTATACCATTGGAAAGGAGATCGTAGACTTGGTTTTGGATAGAATCAGGAAGCTTGCTGACCAGTGCACTGGACTCCAGGGATTCCTGATTTTCCACTCGTTCGGCGGCGGAACCGGATCGGGATTCACTTCACTACTCATGGAGCGGCTCTCAGTGGACTACGGAAAGAAATCAAAACTGGAATTCGCTATCTACCCGGCTCCCCAGGTCTCCACTGCTGTCGTGGAGCCCTACAATTCCATTCTGACGACCCATACCACCCTCGAACACTCCGACTGCGCCTTCATGGTTGACAACGAGGCCATCTACGACATCTGCCGCAGGAACCTCGACATTGAACGTCCGACCTACACCAACTTGAACAGACTGATTGGACAGATTGTATCATCAATCACGGCCTCTCTCCGTTTCGACGGAGCTCTCAACGTCGATCTCACCGAGTTCCAGACCAACTTGGTGCCCTACCCGAGGATTCACTTCCCCCTTGTCACCTATGCACCAGTCATCTCAGCTGAGAAGGCTTACCACGAGCAGCTGTCTGTCGGTGAGATCACCAACGCCTGCTTCGAGCCGGCCAACCAGATGGTCAAGTGCGATCCTCGTCATGGAAAGTACATGGCCTGCTGTATGCTCTACCGAGGCGATGTCGTCCCCAAGGACGTCAACGCAGCCATCGCTACCATCAAGACCAAACGCACCATCCAGTTCGTCGACTGGTGCCCAACTGGCTTCAAGGTCGGCATCAACTACCAGCCACCGACTGTCGTTCCTGGCGGTGATCTCGCCAAGGTACAGCGCGCCGTCTGCATGCTCTCCAACACCACCGCCATCGCCGAGGCGTGGGCGCGTCTCGACCACAAGTTCGATCTCATGTACGCCAAGCGTGCATTTGTCCACTGGTACGTGGGCGAGGGAATGGAGGAGGGAGAGTTTTCCGAGGCTCGAGAGGATCTCGCCGCCCTCGAGAAGGATTACGAGGAAGTCGGCATGGATTCCGCCGAGGGGGAGGGCGAAGGAGCCGAGGAGTATTAAAGGCTCAGCCATTCACATTTATTCTCGCAAAAATGTAATCGCTTTACTGGCCATTAAAACAACATTTTGTAACCCAGATGTGTTCATTATTCATTTTGCAACATAAAAATTCCCTCAAAGCTCCTGATAAATCATTTTTTAAAAGCTGGGACTTGGTGGAGGAATGGCAATAATGCAGGTATAATTAAATTCAAAGGCAGTACACCTGGAATATATATTTTTCTATATACACACTTTAATAACGAAAAACAAACATTACAATGTGAGGATAATAATAAGATTGGTAATATAATTATTATGCGATGATAGAATTGTTTATCGATCGTAGTGAACCCTAAAAATTGCGCCCCTCATTCCTCCGCGACTTGTGTCCCAGGAAATGTCTATCCGCGCTTTTTTATCATGTCTTTCAATTTCCAATTCATTATTGATGATTGTGGGGGCGCACTGGCGTCACACATTCACTCCCTACTCTACCATTGCAGACGTCAGGGGATGAACTGTACACCAGAAGCTTTCTCATTTTACTTCTCTCACCTTAGAATAAACATTATAGTGCAATTATCTAAAAAAATCTGTCTTTTTATGCATCTTACACATTCAAATACTCGAAATTTACAATATTATTGCCCTTACAAACATTAAATAACTATCGAGCGGTAGTAATCTGTAATTAATCTCTATTTTTCTTCATTTCCTCCGGTTATCCTCTCCACTTTTTTCAATGACTCTTCGTGCTTTTTTCCCCCCCCGTTCAAGTGCAAGTCTCGAGAAAATTATATTCAATTACTTTAGTATTACTTTTAATTCTTGTTCCCGTGTTCTAGTCGGGTGTCGATGCTCACGCGTATTATCCCGACCTTTTAATTATTCGTGTGCATTAGTCAATCGTAAATGATAAATCATCGATTCTCTCAACTCTAGTGCACAATCTCGTAGAGCCAGCGAACCAATTACGAGGCTTATGTACAATATGTCAATTGAAAAAATTGGTAAATAAATAGATTCTATAAAAATGAGATACACCTTTGATTATTCAATATGTTCTTTTTTTTTTCGTTCATTTGGAACAAAAATAAATGACCGAGATGATTAATTCTCAAGAATTCCCACTTCAATTTCACAATTTTTATTTGTTACTAATTTTTTTTTAGTTTGTTATTAATTGATGGTTAAAGCTCGATTATTGTGAAAAACGCAAGGATTCGCTTGAATTTGGCCTCAACCATTGGACATTTCTCTCGTTTCACTTCTCGTAACATTTACATCGTGAAGTGTCTGGCGATGACGATGACGATGAAATGATGATTAAACTGTTGTTAAATAAATATCATTCACAACTGGTGAATTACATTGAGCAAACTAGTTGTTCATTTTAATAAAAATGATGGAGATAAATCAGATGTACAGCAACTAATCAACAATTTTAATTCACAATTACAAGTACACAACAATGTTTATTTTGTAAATGATAAATTGAGGTGAAATTATAGGTCTTCTTTACCATTAGTTCATCCTCCTCTTCACTCGTTTTTTTTTTTATTATTATTAATCGCACGACTACGCAAATACAAAATATATAATTAATGATTCGTCCGAGGATTTTGGACCCCGAGTTTCCATCAGCTGATCGCTCTCATCTCCATTTGTAATCATTTTATACTTCTCTCTCTCTCTCATGATCTGAGCTCACGTCATTCTACATTTATCACAATATTTTTCTTTAAATTACCCATTTTCTTATGCACTTTTTGTTCACTTGAATTTTTCATTTATTTCTTCTTCTTTTTCGGATTCATTAATAAGTTACGTTGGAGTGGAAGGTAAGACAGTGGTCAATTGGAAGTAAATTCTCGGTTTAATATTTCAATAAAAATATCGTAATAATTTTATTTTGCAATTGAAATCAATGTTTATTGCGAGTGACGAATGGAGTTGATTTTCAACATCAGAGGCAGAGGAGTAGATAGACAGACAGTACTAGATAAATAGCTTTAGTAATAATTGCGGTAAATAGTAGTGATAATTAGATAATCTGAGTTATTGCTATTAGCACTGGCTAGGAATACGATCTACAATTGGTATCAAATTCAATGATTTAGTTGAATAAACAGTAGACGAAAGTCGTAAATGAAAAGAAAAAACAAAGTCGATATGTCAACGGATATTTCTAGAGTCAATTCAACTCTAACAATTATCGTTACAAATTTGTTATTTTGTATTTTATATAGTTAATCTTCGAGAGGGAGGAGAAAAATAATGAGGATTAGAGATATGTTCTTTTACGTTGAACTACGAGTTATAGAATTTAATTCACTTTTTTTTTTTTGCGTTTTTCTGTATACATTTTTTTTTTTATCTGGTTTCTATAATGACATAAAGCACTCTTCCACGCCAGCCGAGTAATCACGTGTTTACAAATCGCAAGCCTTTTCCCTATTTAACGGTAATTTCATGACGTTATACAGCTGTGTACTTGCTTTATTTGTTTATTAACTTCTTGTTACAATTGTTAATGCATTTTTCCTCTCTTTTAGTTTACGTTTTTTTTTATTTTTTATCTTCATTTATTGAAATTAATTGCTTAAGTGGTTACGGTAATGATAATGATAAGAATATGATAACCATATATTATGTGTATACCTCGAACAGAGATTCTCATTTCCTTCCTCGGTTCTCCCTCATTCTCATTCTCTCTCGGTTTTTTTTTCCCTCGCTTATTAATTTTTTTTCCTCTTGGCTCTTCCCACGATTCTCCCTCATTACTACATTTTTTTTAATTAACGATTTTATTATTAATATGCAACTCACGCACTCATTCACACAACTAGTTTCCCTTTTTTTCATTATTTGTTTTTTTTTTTCAACGCTTAAACTATTTTTTTTTCTTAACTATTTGCTTGCTCCTCTTACGCTTTAATTTTTTTTTTTTACATAAATATTGCGTTTACCCAGACATTTTTACAAAAAAGTTTAGCTTTTACCCTGGAATAATGTACTTTTTTTCATAATTAGCCGGTGCTGCTAACCATCGGAATTTCATACGCCTCCAGCGAGTAACTTCGACTAATTTTTTTTTGCGTTTTTTTAACTTTTCCGTTTGTTGTTATCTCGTGAATTTGCATTTCAGTTTTTTTTTGTTACGTGGTTTAACGTTCCCGTATGCAGGGGAAACGTCGGTTCCCGATAATCGGGGCTCGACGGCTTCATCTCCTGCATAAAACGAATCTCCGAGGGGGAGTATCGATATTACGATTTTTTTACATATTTCAGTTGTAGACGAAAAAACGACAGAGGAAATCAGCCCTTGTCCGGGATAATTCAATTTTTCTGCGGACTTACATTCCATTCTCTGAAGGACAGGTAATTCAGGGCAAAAATTTAAGAGACAAATAATTAGATAATAAATACCCCAGGATTTGTTTCGGGAATTTTAGTTCAATTCTTTAATGGATAAAAATCTGAATAAATCAGGCAAATAAGTTAGTCAATTTTCGTTGATTAAAAATTGTAAGTAATTCCGTGTTGAATATCCCGAGGGAGAGAAGAAGTAATTTCCCTCTCAGGAGCTGATGTCCCCATCTATTTTCCCTCACCAACCTTTCCCTTCTAGAAACATTCCCGATTAAGCGTTTAAATTCACTCGGTTACTCTCTATCACCTCGCGCATATCATTCAAAATACCCCGTTCATTAAATTCTTTAATTATTTATCATTAACACATAAGTATTTAAGACCCTGTTTCGTAAAGGCTTCGTAACGTAAGTTGATATTGGCCGAGGTTGAGTTGAAATTCAATAGTAATACGTGAAACGCAGGGATTACACTTTATGTACGTTTTAAAAAATTCATGGGGACCGAAATGTTCGGCTTTATTAGTTCGTTTTTTTTTTTTCTCGAGGAACCATCGCCGGTTTATCCCGCGAATAATCCTCTTCCGGGGATTTGCCGAGTCTTCGGGAGGGGGAGGGCTTTCGTTATCGTGAATTCGCAAGGAAGAGAGGCTGTGGGAAAAGGTTTTTTACGCTTGAGTTGGCATGTGCCCGTGTTATCTTTGCTCAGCAGCAATTACCCAAGATGAGGAAAAACATAAGGGGGTTTTTTCTTCACTTAGAATGATCCCTTTGACGACGAAAATGAAGATTCCCTCATTGATTCTTCTTTTATTCACTGATTTCGAGGGCTTCGGGGGAGATAAAGCACGGATTTCGGGTTTTTTGTCATTATTTTTATGCACTTTACGAACGTCGAAAAACAATTGTTTCGTGGTATCAAGGGAAGAAGAGATATTTGGCACGTCGATTGGCACGGTCCTTGTTTTTTTTTTTTTTCATCATTTTCGTTAGATCGATTTGTGATTTAGTTAGCATTGCCTCCCCTCGATACTTCCCACCCGTTAAATTCACTTGTCTCATTTTTTTTTGGCACTAGAACTGCACATTTATATTTATAACTTTCTCAAGCGATTAACGCCATACAAAAAATACAGCGTCGAAACGCCACGTAAAATTGTTTTTTTTTTTAATGGGTTTTATTAGGTTTAAACATCTTTAGTCACTCGATTTTTTACGCAGTATCGAGATTATGAGCTGCACGAGG
The DNA here is from genome assembly GCA_030522865.1 of Psyttalia lounsburyi. Classification (NCBI taxonomy): domain Eukaryota; kingdom Metazoa; phylum Arthropoda; class Insecta; order Hymenoptera; family Braconidae; genus Psyttalia; species Psyttalia lounsburyi. Next base: position 26,174 of record JAPYZN010001477.1, on the reverse strand, counting down.
CCACTCAATATTCTATAAAAACTAAGTTATTTCTTAGCTGATTGCCTTGCGTTACGGTAGAGTTGGATCGCTGACGAGGTCTGCTTCAAGTTTATTTCGTTTTGGTAATGGAGAATGAAGAGACTGACGAATAGTGTCGATTTATCTCAGAAACGAGTGGTTCTATGGAAAATTCTCACAAGAGATTTTTTGTAGATAATTGAATGGACTACAAAAAATTTCTTGTCATATTTTACCTGAAAACTCCTCGTTATCGAAATAACTCGAGATTTAATAAGAGAAATTGAAAAATTCACACGTATTTGAATTTAGAAAGAGGAAGAATTGACTTTCTTAAATCGCCAATATCTCGTGATCGAACGGCGCGATTTGAATAAATGAGTATTCATTTTAAAGCTATTTTTCCAGGCTTCAAAATGAAGAGAAATCGGCGAATTTTACGCTATCGATTTTGAGCTATTCGCGATCAAAACTGTCACTCAACTTCCGTAGCGAAGCGGTAAAACCATTTACGTTGATTCAGCTCAGCCGAGCTTTCGCGAAATATCTCTGAATCAGCGGGAGATAGCCAAATTTTCGTAATGACTTTTTTTATAGTTCTCAACTCCTTCTATAACAAAGGTTCAGGTAAAAAAATTGCTAAGTACCTCAGATTCCGAGGTATTTCACGGAAAATCGAGCGATACCTCAAAATTGATTTTCATTTCAACGTGTAATAGGTAAAGTTAAGGACCTTGACAGCATCCAAGTAGTAAGGATAAGGCCCCTGCACCAATAGATCTCTCTACGACACCAAAATAATCCCGGAAACACGAATAAGATGTGCTAAAGATGGATCTAATCCATCCAATTGTTCCTCAATCAATCAATCACTCAATTTCCACTGATGTAACTGTTTAATAACTCTTCAGAGGGGGTTGCAAGGACATTACAATAATCAAGTAAAGCCTAGACCAGATATGCTTGAGACATTGAATCCACATGTGTCTAAACATCATCTCAAACCACACAAACAGACACTTCTGCACTCTAAATCATCCAGCAGTGTTACAGGGGCCATTTTATACATTGAATGATACTTTACAATTTTCATTTTGTTTTCTTTCAAGTTAAATTCGATATCGTTAACGATCGTTCGAGGAAAAAAAAGAAATACAAAAATTGTGTAATCTTTCGTGCACTCGAAAAGCCTTCACATTTCCAATGTATCTAAATTTTTAGTCCTTAACTACTTACTATAAACCGATTCTAATCACAGCAATTATTTATTGTTGATATACACAATCATACAGCGTCTCTCACTAAATTGTTTAATCTCTTCTTGCTTTTTTTTTTTTTTAATCATTTCAGTTTAGTTCGTTTTACGCAGAGGCTCGGGTTTTCAATAGTGTGTACCCCAGGTTTTATTTTTCTTGTCTGTGTACTTTTGGGTCAGGAAATAAAGTGGGTGAACGATAATTGAATGGTAATTGTTGGCATCAAGTGGAGAGATTCAGGGATTTTTGTCCAGTCTCGCCTCGGGTCTAGCTGATATTCAATTGATTATTCCCCCTTGAATTTTATTATTGTTTTTTTTCATTGAGCTACAGGGGAATCGAGCAACTCCTCGTGGCAACGAGTGACAGCGAATGACAATAAATTAAATAAATAGGAATAAATAAATAAATAATCAGGGACAATTGGCGTATTAACAACGAATGAGCTCCACAATTTATCGTTTCTTTTGATCTCTGTAGAAAAATGAATTATAAATAAATAAAAACAATTACAACAAATATTTACAACGATTAATCATATTTACAATTACAGTTGAACTCGTAACAAATTGATTGGAGTGAATTTTAGTTGAGTTTTGTTTTTTGTTTTCTTTTGTCCATGTTATTTGCCTCAGGTGAGATCACAGGAGTCGAAATGGGAAGATGTTGGAAGTTAAGTAAACCGAGGCGAGAGAATTTTGAGTGATTCGTCATCTGATGGTTTAAGATTCTCTAGAGGAAGCACTGGTTAATACCATCTCACATTTTTTATCTTTTTTTTTTGGCACGTTAGAGGAAGGATATGTGTCTGTGTCACTCGGATATGAATTTTATTACGCATTAAATTTTTCTTATCGAGATTTACCTATCAGTCATTACAATTTTTTTTTTTTTATCAAAAAACATTAATTCTCAAATAAATAACAATAATGAATTGGAGAAAAAATTAATTGGGAAGTCGATAAGATATTTTCACATGACATCTCCGATCCAAAGTACCCCAACTTTGAAAACTCCTCACATATAGCCCTATTCTCCACTAATTAATTCTTTTTTTTATCGTATAATAAATATAGTTTATATATATCCATATGTATATAATATATCGTTATTTAATATTCCACATAATTTATTTGTTTTCATTCAACAAAAGAATAATTAACAAAAGATAATTGAGAATACCCGGCTCTCGTTCATTCTCGGAGTCTAATGAATTTTAATTGTAAAAATTGTCTCTCTCCCATTTTTCTCTCTCTCTCGTTAACCCACGTTTTTTTTTTTGTATGCTCACTCTCATTCCGTCGTTCTGCATTTCCGGACATCTGAACGGACCTTTTTTGCCGCCTCGGAGAGACGATACGACCCCCCCTCCTATTACCTATTACCTCTGTAATTTGTTTTTATTATCCTTCCCACATGCAGAAATTAATTCAACTATTAATTACCCTCCATATGCTTGGCATCAATGCAATTATTATTTTCTCTCATCCCTTACCGAGTCTAGTACTTTTTACACGCCTCGCAGAGACGAGGGAACTTAGATTTTTGAAATATTCACCAGATGATCAAGAGTTGAGGAAAAAAAAAAAACAATTTCACTTTAGTATCAACTCTCAATGCAAACCCTGTTCCTCCGAATTATTTATCGTTTAACATCATCAGGCTTCATCGCAAGTTCCCTCGTCCCCCTCGAAAATAATTCAATAACAACGAAGAAGAAGAACAAAATATCGTAGTCATTAATATAATGATAATAACTTTTTGTTCATTACATTTTTTTTTCGAGACTCCCTCGTATCTTTCATTTTGTTTTTTTTTCTCTTTAAATATAAAAATGAAAACTAACATATCTTTGGCTTGTTCCCTTTACCAATCGGCGGCAGCTCGGCAGCTGCAACGTCCAATATTATGTTGTTTTTATTTTTTTGTTTAATTATTTTAGCTTATTTTTTTTTCCTTCCGCTCGTCGCATTGGCTCCCCATATCGACTTTTCTCATTCTGACCTCTCTTCCTCTCTATCTCTCTCTGTACAATTTTTCGGCGCCCATCGTTGATGCACTGGTTTTTTTATTTTATTTTTCCCCCTTTTTTGGGTGTAGATGTTTCATTCGTTCTAGACAGGTGTCTGACTTCCACTTACGCTTCCCACGCTTCGTGATGTACCTCAAAGCCACTTCAATATTTCTCGCCCTTGCATTCCCAACTGAATTCCCTCAAAAGTCCCCCAGAAAGAAAATGTGTGAATTTTTTTTTCTTTTTTTTGTTTTTGAAATTGTTGTTCTTAGTGAATTGGTGACTTGACGATGTGATTCGGTGTGATATAGTGGTATGCTGGGATTGCCATACCAGCTGTCTCCATCGTTAACCTGTAACAAAATAGTTTATCACTATCAGTCTACAGTCGGTGACTGCCAACACACTCAGAAGTCAAAAAAAGTCTACAAGACCCGAGTAAACAAGGAATTAATTGTGACGGTTGTTGAATTAATGGAGTTCTCATGGAAATTATAATTTTTTTACATTTAGGGATTTTTGATTTTTTGGCCTGGAGATGTAAATTTTTTTTTGTCAGTGAATTCATCTCCCAATGTTTTCACTGTAAAATTGAGAGTTTTTTCCTTTTGTGACAGCAGTACTTGGAGAGATTGATAGGTACATCGAAGGGGATTTTCAGGTGTGAAGAGGTAAAATCTGATTTTCAGGAAAAAAATGGCGAAGAAGTTTTTTTTCCTCTGACGTTATTTTCGGAAATTATAATTTATGAGATCAATTGACGTTAAATTTTACACATTTCACTCCTGGTTTTTACATCGAGGGATTTTTTCAGTTGTGAAGAAGTAAAATTTTGTTAACAATCGAGATTAACATGAGGATGAGTGGTTTTAGGGGAAATTACGGGAAATATTCTACAGAGAATTTATTTTCCAATTATAGATGTCTCGTTGAAAATGGACTGTCAGTAAATTATCCTGAAATTTCAAGAACAAAATTTTATAATCTATCAACCACTCATTGACATATTTAGTTTTTCAATGAAATTCAATTATCCTGAGTTTTTAAATTGATCTCACATTATTAGCATTGCAAGGAATTAATAACGTCCCCGAGACATTCAATGATAGAAATAGTATAGAGAACGAGTAAAAATTCATGTGAAAAATGAAAAAAAACACCAAATTTTGCCCTAAAACCCGAACAACATTTCACCCCTTCAATCCTGATTCCATTCCAACAGTTCAAAAGTCAAACTTGTCTGAACATCAATCAATCACATGAACTCATAAACAGGATAATCAAAGGAAAAGAAAAGTATACGTGGAATTGAAAACGATCAACTCGTCACAGATAAATTCATATCACAAAATTCCCGTGATATTCATCATAAAAATAAACAAATCGTAAGCAATGAATGTTTAAGCAAATGATAAAAAGGTCGAAGAATACAAAAAAATTAAATAAAAACGGTTAAACGGGACAAGTAGATTAAGAGGACTACGGAGGATTTGGATGGTGCTTACCGAAGATGGGCAGGAGCCTGGGTCAGAGTTGGTTGGATGGATATCGTCTTCTCAACAAATTTGTTTTCTCTCTTAAAAATAATCTCTTTCTCTTTTCGTTCTCTTTTACACACCCGGTAATCCTCGAAATAAACCCAATATTGCTACGAAAATAACGAAAAATGTGAAAAAAGGCCTGTAAAACGAAACGTAAAACTGATTTTCTGACAAAAAAAAATCATTACTTAATCGAGTCTCAATGAGAACAACATCCGCATTTGTGTAATTGTCCACTTTTATTTTCGTATTAAACACGCCTAGCTTTATTTCAACAGTGATACAGTTCAGCCAGAGCATCAGTGAAGCCACACAATGCATATTATTCTGTCGTCAATGCGTAATCGTCAGTGCCATCGACTTATTCCATACAAATAGTCAGATATAATGCTAAAAAACCCATCACAACGAGCATATCCCCTCGCACTAATCACCCCCATTTTCACATTCTCACGAGCTCAATCGACTCATTCGCTGAAAAAAAAATCAATGAGTTATTGCGGAGAAAATGTCCTCACCCAGTTTGCCTGGACTCTCCTAACGATTAAAAAACTACAAACTAGGATTGAGCACGTACGTAATTATTGGCCAGGAGACACTTCCAGAATTTTTTTTTACCTTTTTTTCATTTTTCTTTTGACAAATATTGAGTGGAGGAAATAGTGACATCAAAACTCGTGAAACAGAGTTAACGATTTCCTATACCGAAATAGTCGAGACAACGAGAATAGCCTGTCAACTGCTGTGACACGACTGAAAATACAACGAATATTGAATTCTCTGGAGCATATATATATATATATATGTATATATATATTTTTTTTTCAATAAATCAAAAGTACTCATTTACTCAGACTCACCTATTGTTTAATGATACGACACTACATATATTTATAACCTATGTATATTACTTATTTATCGAATGATTATTATGTATAACACTCATCGACAATTGATCAATCGGTCGGTTATTACTTCATTAATGAGTAGTTAAGCTCTCGAATTTGCCGAATTTAGTGGCGGACATTTCGAATTAAAATATTTATATCAAGAGATTTATTCATCTTTCAACTGTTTACTCCTCAATGACATGATTCATTGATCGATAAATTTCAATCGATTGAGGATTCAAAGGGGAAATCATCCGCCACTGGGTCACAGATAATGTCCAATTACAATTTCTTATATTACACCCGTTCAATGAAAATACACGATCCAAAAGAAAAAAAAACATTCTCACTGTTTTCGCATTATTTCTCACTTCTGCACACACTCACGTTTTTATTAATCTATAAAAAATGCGAGCTGACAGAAGGAGATTCACTTACTGACGACAATATTTGAATTTATAAAGTTCAATGAAAATTATTTTTAATCTGTCTCACGTACTAAATTCTAAACTGCAAAGACTTCTGACTCTCCCAGTGAATTTATCCGCAATTATTCGCCCTATCTGACGATTTTATGCCATTACATTATTACTTAATTATGATGTTTTAAATCCATTCTTATTTCAGGTATAATATTACAATAATAATCCACAGTGATTATAATGATTATATAAAAAAAAAAACTTGTCTCACGTGCTGAATATTAACGGCACTCCGAGCCCTCCTAACCCAGAAAAATTAATCCAGAAACAAATGGAGAGGGAATTTTAGGGATACCTCTTCCCTCATTATCGACGAAAAATTAATTATAAAAAATATAAATTCATCAACAAAAGGTATTCTATCAAAAATCAAAACGAGTTCTATTTTCTTCCAGATTCTGTTCTTCGCGATTAGAAAATTCTTCCACAAATTTGATACAGCACAATCATTGGCGCACGAATATAATCTTCTGGGAGAAAATACATTTCTCGGAGTGCGTTGAATTTACGTCTGCTGTAGCACGGTGAAGTGGTGAAATATTGATGTCCGTTTGTTAATTGTTCAATTACGAGTCACTCTACGAAAAAAATGACTTATTTTGCACCAAATTTTGTCAGCTACAAAAAAAGATTGTCGACATTTTTTGGTAAAAATCACTTGCCATCAAGATAATTTAACATTGAACAAAAGGGAATTACTCGGAAAATCTTTAAATGAGTCAATTTTTTATGAATATCTCCGAATCTGAGGGGACTACCGAATTATTTTGGTCGCCCAAATGTGTCGCAAAAAAGTTTTCCAATAGAACACGCCATCCAAGGGCCAATCATTTATCTCCAACCAAATAATTATAACAGTTAAAATATATCGCAGTAATCGCCAGTTAAAAAATGACATATTGAAAATTTATTCAACAACATCACTTACTTAATTCCATTTTTTAATAATTCTAAATGAGAATGAATAAGTCAAATTATAACTGAAATTCCTTTCAACCGTCCATTTTTTACCTGGCGATTACTCTAAAATATTTTCAATTACATTAAAGCAAAATAATTGTGGAGATATTAGTAATTGGTAGTAACGGCAGAATTGGCACTTGGAGGAGCTCATAAATTACGAACAAAAATCCGTCTATTCCCATCAGCCTCAGAGATAAACACGAAAAACCAAACGTCATCATCTGCGAATTTCACTCCATCACGTGCCCTACGTACTCCCCATCATTGAGCCCTTGAAAATGAAGAAAAAAAAATCCTCACAGATCTAACACCCCCCGCCCCCCCCCCCCCCAGGCCCCCCCCCCCCCCCCCCCCCCCCCCCCCCCCCCCCCCCCCTTCAGTGAGACAAATAAGTTGAAGATCGACAGCTCTCCCTCAATTCAGTACGGATTGTACTTGGTCCTCTCAGACTTGAATTTACCGCTGTCAGTTGGTCCTGGTGCACCAGGACTGCGTAGACGTGGTGTGAATGTCTTGTGTGAACGATGTACACCAGTTGTCTGGACAGGTAGTTGTGTTGCGGCGGCACCACCGGCACCGCCAAGTAATTCCGTAAGCCCACCAAGAGCTGTCAGGCTAGATAGGGCGTTGAGGGCACCTGGCTTGCTTAGCAGCTGAGCCAAGGGGATTGCGCTGGCCAAGGGAGAGGCAGTGGTAGTAGTGGTAGAAGGGGAAGCACTGGCCCCGGATGCCCCGGGATTGGTGCCGCTGCCAGGGGTTTGGGTATTTTGGGCCTCTAGGTTAGCTTTCTGCAGTTCGACACTGGGGAAAAGACACAAATGTAAAAAAGGTGAGGGTGGGATACATGTTTTTTTTTTTTCTTCGCAATTCTTTTATTTATGAGAAAATGTTTAATGAAATTTGGATAATGGTGGGACTGTGAGAAAATACGAAGGAATGCTGCACAATTAATTTCCCGGGGATGGTAGCGATTTTTTGTTTTGCAGGAAAACAAATTTTGGAATGTGTTTGTTATTTTCGAGTCGTTAAAATTTTATAGCCTGACAAATCGTTTTTTTTTGTTGCCCGAAAATGAAAAAAAAAATTATGCAAATATTTAAGGAAGGCTTTTGCAAAGGAAAATCTTTGATTTGTCTGAAGTTTGACAATAAATTGAGAGGAAGCGAATTGTTTCATCAAAAATAACGTGTTCATTGGATGACAAAAATTATAATTTTTACTTCTCTCGTCTACCCGATTGAAATTATTCCTGCGACATTCGGTCGTTGTTTCTTCCAGCGCATGAATAAAAAAAAAAGAAATGTTTAATTGAAATTAGGTAATTTTTCATTCCCTTTAGTGGATTAGTGCATCGACGGTGGTCACGATATTCTCGTTGTACACATTGAAATTGAATTAACGTCAATCGCATGGCGCAATTACCGTGACCATCGGCGATGATAAATTTGTGTGTGAGTGAATGCACCAGTGCGCAACGAGAGGAGACAACACCAGTTGGGCGATGGATAATTAGAGGCTCTCGGTGCGCAATGGAGTTGGAAAAAAAAAATGTGAAGGAGCAGAGAGAGTCAGAGAGGAGAAGGGGAAAAAAAGAGATGAGAATTTGCTGTCGATTGATTGCGACGAGATGCACACATTGGAACTCACTCGCGTACGCGATTCAAAAATAATGTATTTAGCACGCGGGCTAGTGGCATCGAGCGGAGGAAAAAAAAAAATGATCAGGGATGAATGGGAAAAGTGCGTGGGGAATGAAATTCACGGGGCCACCCGGTGATGCTTAATTGAAATAATTTATTGGCATAATGTGCACTCTGGCGGAACTGAAAATTAGCAATCAATGCGGGCATCGTGTTTCTTAATTCGATGGAGAATTTTTTCCCGCCGAGGGAGGGAAAAAAATAAAATGAAACGTCAAGTGCATTGAGGCAGAGTGCATGTTCTTTTTTTTTTTTTGTTTGAAGGGATTCATGAATGCATGGATGACGACAAATAGCATGAATAAAGGAAAGGAGATGTCGAAGGGATGGAGATGATGATGTATTCCAGAGAGAATTTTTTCCGTTTGCTAGTGAAAATACACTAAACTCGATGGATTACGCGCACTGAGAAATGAATTTCAAGAGAATGGATAACCGTATTCAGCGAAAAAAAAATCTGCAAATTACCTCCGCATATGCAATTTATTTCCGGCGCTTTATTTCACGGATGAAGGGCAGTTGAAAAAAGGTTGAAACGGTAAATCAAGAGCCAGACGAATGCCTGTTAATTGGCAATGGGGCGTTGATTAATTGTCAATTTGATCGGTGAATATTTTCCGGTCGGATTTACAAAAATTGTTACCGAACGTATTGTGAATACGTGAACTAACTGTAAGAATGAAAAAGCTGTTAATTTGCAGCTCTTGGATGTTGTGTTCATTAAAAAAGTATATATCGCAAGGATCATCGCAGCTGATCCGTTTTAATCCCGGCGTTGGTGTTGATAAACACGTTGAGTATGAAGCGTTAAAAAAGAAAAGTGCAGGAGAATAAAAAGGATAATGTTTCTGTGAAGAGGTGTATCAGAAGCCTCGGAGCGGGGAAACACCTTGTCTGAGGATAAAGGAATTTTCACTGCTAAATATAAAGCTGTGGAGTGTTGGCAAAGGAACAGAGAGGAATTAAAATGGGAGGCATTAATGTTGTAACTTCTCTCTCGACTGAGCGAGAAAGATAGAGAGAGAGAGAGAGAGAGAGAGAGAGAGTTGTCATCCGATCTTCATCAAACAAATTCTCCCTCTCATTTTATCATTTCTTTTCTCATATTTTATACGGTAAAGTAAAAAATGTCGAATAAACATAAATAGAAGGACAGCCAGCGGTGATAGGAACATATGTTGAGAGAGAACGGAGTTGATTCTGCAGGATATCTCAAGGTGGAAAACCTGGATGACAGGATACCTGGAAATAAAGGATTATGAACATTTGGTTGTTTTTTTTTTTCTGTTTTCTCTTTTCATCGGATTCCTCTTCCATCTGGCTCCACCCAAGCGGCGATGATTTCCATTCTTCATTCTTCGTCGATAGATCCCATCACAGTCGGCCAAAAAAGACATCTTTATTGTTTTGTTCCTCATTCGAGTTATCCTAATCTTTCTCCTTAATACTAAAAACCTTTTTCTCTCTCACCTGCACAATTTTCTTTTATTACGACAATAACGAGACATCCTCGGGTACATCATTCCCTTTCACCCCCCTCCCGCGGTTCCCTTTTTTCTTGTCATCCCTCTCTTGTGAGACAACAATGAACGTCGTGACGAAGTCAACATGAATTTTCAAGTCTTTTCAATTCAATGGAAAATACCTGACGATTGGACTTTCTGTTACCGCCCTCTCACACATTGTCCTCGGTATTTTCCATCCCCCTATTCTCCTCTTTTATCCACAACTCGGGAGACACTTGAGCGTGTTGAAGTGGGCATATAGCAGACCGAGAGGAGTCGAAGGAGATGGGGGGGGGATAACACGGAGTAACCCAGAAACACGATTCCTAGAGTCCCTCTCTCGTCTCTCACCCATTCGCCAAAGGCTTGAGTGGATATTAGATGTTCCAGAATCTCGACATTGGTCTTGTGGCACTCAGGATTTTCGCCGGATTCACAATAATCCGGTGAGGGGGTATTATTACGTAACGAATTTGCTATGGTACTTTGTAACAGTGAGAATCAATTCATTTAATCGCGGTGACAAATTGAACTTGATTGGGGACGCGCATTCATTGACGGCCATTGGTCGGGGCTGCATGACTGGTTAACACATGACAAATTCTACACGAAAAATGATAAATATAAAATTTTCCTGGAATTGTGGAGAATTTTTGCCATTTTAAATGACTTTCAGGTTATTTGAGAAAGGGAGGGGAAATAAATATATTATTAGTTGTGGTTTTGCATTTTTTGAGGACTAATTAACGAAACTCGTGATGAGTGGGTAAACAATTGAATTGTTTTGCTGTAAAGAATGTATAGCAGGGATTAAAAATCATGTTGGAAATATTTCCTACATTAGATTTATGGTCAGGCTACTCATTGTCACAGATTGGGGAAAAACCGAGTGGTTTGGGTTGTTTATGGCCTAAACGGTCCAACGTGTTCAACATGTGCCCAACACGAGACATTCAAAGGATAAAGGGCCTTGTCTTTGGGGCAGATCCCGCACTCTGGACAAATTGGTTGTCAGCGGACACTCTGCAAGCAACTCTCCAGCAGGTAGCATCAGTAATCAGCCCAGCTTGGATTATATCGAATCATTTATGAAAGCGAGATTGTAGAAATTAAAATAAAGGATCAAGTCGTACATTAGAAATAGTAGGAGACATTGATATCCCTATAATGAGTTGAAATAAATTATCTCCAAACTGGATAGAGATAAATTTCGGAATTTACATTTTTAAATTGTTTCGGTACGGAGTATTTATCTCAATTGTTCATCACGACGTTCAGTGTTTTGAGGTACTTTTGAAGTCAGTGGCGTTTTATGCTGAAACATTTGACACTTGACACCTCGGGATTTTCAATAAAAACAAAGATTCGGATTTCTGGACTTGTTTGACAGTCGTGCGCATATTATCATTCTTCTAACGTCACGGGCTTTAAAAAATTTATTTTCATTCCTTTGAGACACGAGCCTCTCTCATTTCTGGGTGTTTTAATATTAGGAAATGAGAAACGGTAGGACAGACTTGAAACAAATTATTTTCACAGTAGAAAAGGCAAATAAATTTTGAAATTAAGAGCTTGACAATGTTTCATCACGACGTTCAATGTTTTGAGATACTTTTGAGGGAGGTCTGTGTCATTTTATTATGAAACATTTGACACTTGACACTTGTAGATTTTTTTTTTTCAATAAAAACAAAAATTCGGATTATCCGGATTTGTTTGTCACTCGTGCGCATATTCTCATTCTTCTAATGTCACGTTGATGTATTTGAAAAAAATCTTAGTTTCATTCCTTGGAGACACTGGTCTCTCTCATTTCGAGTTGTTGAAAATTGGAGAATGAGAAACGATAAGAGGAAAGAGTTGAAACAAATTATTTTTCGAAATATTGTCCAGTTTTGACACATAAAACTGTTCGTGAGAGTCTAGGAGAACCCAAAGTGGGAAGGTAAATCAATTTTTGAAGTTGAAATTTGAGGATTTTTCTTTTTTTTTTCATTTTGAAGGGGACTTACCTCATGTTGATGAGATACTGTGCCAACGCCACGGCGTCTGGATTTCCAGTTATTGTTATTGTACGATCTGTAGCGCCGCCCTCTCTCTCCTCGCAATTGCTGATTCTTATCATTGCACCGGATATCTGGCGGATCTCGGCGATCTTGGTGCCACCCTTGCCGATTATACAGCCGATAAGTTCATTTGGCACTGTCATCTCGTGCGTCTGATTGTTAGCCGCTGGCTGCTGTCTGTTCGTGTGATTCGTGCGCAACTGACTTCCAGCTAGGGCTGCCAGAGCTATTCATAGATATTTTTTGTTCAAATTATCGGAATGTTTCAGAGAGAGTTTCAAGTCCGAAGAGGCGATTAAAAATTTTGATTTGACTTTTTACTTTGGAAACTAGTGAAACTGCCCGAGTCGATTTTATTGTGTACTTCTGAGAAATAATTGCCTTCATTATATTTTTATATTTTAAGATTTTTCTTTTTACTAAATAATAGTACTAATGAATTTATATAAATGTTCCCTTTTTTTAACAAATTATTTGGTAAAACCGAAAAAAAGATTTTACAAAAATTAGACATCCAGAGTTTGACCACAAAATTGTGAAAAAATTTCGATCCATTCAGAAAGACAGGTCAAATATTTATCAATTATTTCGCAAAAATTCAATCTCTATAATCGACTCGTTTAAAACTGAAACTTTACAATAAAAAAAAGATAAATCAAGTGAATGGAAAGCTTTCGAACTTATAATTTAGAAATTTTACCAGCTGGGTTCAGACCTCCTGTGTTTGCAGGCGTAGCTAACCCTCCAAGTCCAAGTGCAGCAAGCCCAGCCAGTGGATTGCTCCCAAGTTTACCCATCTGTAACAACGATGAACATTCGCATGGTTCATAAACCCCGTAAAGAGCCCCCAATTATCCAATTCATCAATTGCAAGGGATCAGAACAGGAGAACAACTGGCAGTAAAACACCTATGCGATAAAAAATCAAATAAAAATCACAATTTTTGCCTCTGGAGTGGACACTCCGCTTAGGCAAAAATTAAAAAAAAAATCATATGTTTATTCTCTCTTTCACTCGGTTTCATTGCACATCACGAGTTTTTGAAAAGTATAAAAGAAAGAAAAAAAAAAAGAGAAAATATTAGAGACCGGGGGATTGCGAAATCACAGCTGCATGAATTTTTCGCGTCCCCGGAGGGGTATGTGACTTTGCTGCAACGTATATCAAATATTTGCGGAAGTGAGAAAGAATCTAAAAATGCACAATTTTTCCCTTGATACTGGAACAAGTCGACGGTGAAATACGAAGTAGAAAGCTGATTTCCCAGTTTTATCTTTTCTTCGGTATTTATCTTGCAATTACTGGCATCTTTGCTCTAACTCCAACCCTGGGAGATATTCAAACGAGGGAAATGACCCCCATGGAGAAAAAAAATATTATAAATTGAACATATAAAAAAAAACCTGCATAAAAACAAATGACAGGTGATCTAATGTTGGAACTTTTGACCATTCGGACGAGTATTGATTTTTTTTTTGCAGCGGAAGGAAAGCTCGTCTCTAAAGAAAAAAACTTTATTAAATTTTTGTTATGTAACTTGTTCACTTGTCAAACATATTAGGTACATATACTTCCGTGTCATTCTAAAAAAAATCCCGAATTTTCGAATAACTAATGAGAAGTTAATGTGGCAATTTCTCTTGCAATCATTGCAACATTCTTACGATTTCATAAAAATGTTGTCCCATTTGGTTTTTTCATTCGCATTAAATAAACGCAATAAATTCACCTGAAAACATTGAAAATGTTTCCCAACACACTAAGGATTACGAAGGATTTCTTTGAAATGTTCAATATGAAACGTCTGGAAAAATATTAGAAGTTGACAATAATAAAAAAAATAAATCATGATAATTAATGAACCGAGCGATTCGTCATCCTGAACTCATCGATGTGCGTCAAAACTAATCTAATTAAAACCTACAAATTACATAAACTCTCTAAACGTGTAAACTCTCGCTGTAACCAACAAATTTTGTACATTATTAATTCTCTTAACTTCTTAAAAAAAACAACATGAACATTTTAAGGGCAGCCCACCCTCGCGCAAACTCTTTCATCTCTATCGATTGCCAAAGATAATTTCGAAACGATTTATTTATCTCATTCAGCAAAATAGTATTTCGATTAAGCCATGCTGTTTCATCTAACAGAGCCGCTAAAGAGTTGTACTCAAATAATCTAAAATGCCTTGAGGGATGTTTGATAATGATAAATAAAGAGCATGAAGAAATAAATATGATTGTAAGGCGTTAATGGTGGAGTGTAGGAAAAGTTTTTCATCCCGGAAGAAAAATGAATTCGCAACGCTAAAGAAGTACTTTAAAGTCGAGAAATAAAATTACAGAAGTTTCTTCGTCCCCCGTGACATTTTTTTAACGTAAAAATTCACTCTTCCACCACGCGTTTAAGATTGTTAGAACGAATGAATAAAAAAAATAATAAAGACGATGAAAAAGTGTTAAGAGTGAATTTGAAATGAAACACCCAAGTCAGATACAGGTTAAATAAAAAGTTTTATGAGGCGAATGAAGAAATAAATGTGGCAAGAAGCGAATGGTTATCCTAGAGTTCTTCATTCCCATGCAGTGTTCGACATGATTTTTCTTCAATAATTCGCACCAAAACACCTCGTGTATTTCCCCTTTCTCTACATGTTATTTGTCAATAAAATTCACGTCTGTAGCTGGGAATGCTGGGACTCTAGTAGTCTCTTATTTATTTTTTCTCTTTTACACTTTTCATTCCTATTTTCACATGCACCCGACTTCCCATTGAATATCTATCGTTGCTCGCTACCTTCAACCAGAAATAGGTGAATCAACATGAAATAAAAAAAAAAAACAAAAATAAAAAGGAAGCACAAAGAAACGCAATACTAGATATAGAAAAATATGGGAAGAGAGAAGAAAAAAAATACGGCCTTTGTTTTCCTCAATGTTTTCATTCGTGCTTCTGATAGAATAGTTTCTCTGCTCCAATGGCTTTTTCATTTATAAAAAAAAAAATCTAAATGTTAAAAGTGCATTTTTGAAAGAGACCCGACGAGGAATACAAGTGCTGTCGAAAATGAGAGAGAGAGAAAACAAAAAATTGAAAATACTGTTCAATAGCACGTGGAATTGAATTCAAAGGGTCGATAGAGCTCCGCTGAATGTGTTTGTGTCAGCGTCTGCTCGAAAAAAAACTCCCCCTCCACTAATTAGCAAATAACTATTCAATTCGTTATATCAATGCCGCTATAATAGTAATACTGCCTTCAAAATGAATTCAATTAAAAAAATTACGACAAAAAGGGGGACAACGAGAGCAATAAAGAAAATGAAATGGGAGTAAAACCCGTACCGGCGTGATAAAAATTGCATTTTAATGAGGAAGAATACGAGCGCATGCAGTGCAAAGCGTTTACAAATACAGGGGGAAAAAAAATAGAGGAGCTGTAATAACAGTCATGCACAATCATGGTTAACGTGCGTTGGGAAATAAAAAAAAGGGGGGGGGGGGGAGGAGGAGACAAAAAAAAGAAACAATTCATCCAACAGTTACGTGACTCCTGAGTAGTGTCATATGCAATCAATTCTTTCTGGGGTCACGTGAGTGTTGAAAGTGTGGATGCAGAGAAAAGAGTCACAGCCGAATGAGTTCTCCATCTGGAGAATTGAAAATAAAGAAATGTTAGAAATGATGCAGTGAGGGAAACGATTCAATATCACAAGAATTAATTTCTTTGGGAAAATTGCGGCCAAAAAAATCATTAAAAAAATTCAAGTCATTCCAATTGAAAATCTCCAGTTGAGTCTTGAAAGTTCTAATTTAAAACGCTAAAATGTCTTGATTTTAGCCTTTCAAAGAATTAAAATTTTAACTTAATATTTTGGAAATGAGAATACTCTTTTAATAACTTCAACAGAAATGTTTGAACACGAAGTGACAAAAATTTCGTCTGTCAGGATATTTCTTCCGTGACATGTCCTCGTTTTTTCTCTCACTGTCGAAAAGATAAGCTGAGACTAAATGAATCATCTAATATTATGAAACTTAGCCGACCAAATCACAAGATTTACTCGAGAAAAATGTAATCTTTAAATCCAATAAAAAAACTTTCAGAATGAAAAAAAAATTAATAGTTGAATTCCATTCAGTGTAACTCGAGTATTTGATAATTAAAAATGATTCATTCAACTCTACGTGAAATTCATTAAGTTCAATATTTCCAGAGGAAGAGCCCAGTGGCGTCGCGAGGGAGTCAAGCAAGCTGGGGATTTCTCAGCATTTCGGCAGTTTTTTTTTTTGTTCACAGTTAAGGAATTTTCTGGGGGATGGGGCGGTTGGTGGAGATAATCGTGAACAGCGTTATCATTAGAAGGGGCTGGGTGGAAGCAGGACTTTCTGATCGGGTGGAATTCTACTGGGGGGGGGGGACACGGTGTCGGGGCTATCGACATACAAAACACTTATTGTAACCCGCCTCGTGACATTTTGTTATTGAAATGCACCATCATTGAGGATAACAATGAAGTGCACGCGAAGTTTTCATGGAGTTGAGAGGCTTTGTTAAGAACACTGGTTGCCACTGTGTTACGTGGTGATTAAGGGGCTCTGATTGTCATTGATGACGGCCTGAGAATTTATTGGTAGCCGATATTTTGGAGTTTTTAATGTGACCATTTGAGGGATATCTTTGAGTGTTAAAGATGGGCGAGTTTATTCTTGGAAGAACCTCGGAGGAAATACTTAGACCTGACAGAAAGTGGAAAAATGTAAGGGACAAGGAACGAACGCTGAGGTCTAAAGGTAGAGACTTAAAACTTGAAAGCAAATTCAATGATTCATCAGAGAAAAAAAGTGCAATTTGTAAAAGGACTCGTTAGAGCCGGACCCAATCAAGGAACAATTATGGTAATGACAGATTGTATCCAGTCTTGAGCTAAAGATTTCTTTTATAACTGTTCAAATTACGTGATTGATCGAGTTAATCGTGCAGAATCTTAGCATTTGCTTCAGACTTCTAAGTTTTCCCCACACCAGAGTGTTTCTCGTTACTATTCTCTGTATTTCTTACATTTACCTACGGCTCTGTCGAATTAGACACAAGAGTCCCCCATCGAAAACATTGACATTCATCATCGATTTCTGGATACCCACCGAAATTCCGCATAAGCTTATTTTCATAGGAAATATTCAGGACTTATCGACGAAGTAAACTCGCGGAGATAAGAGAGAAAGAACCAGAGAGTGAGATTGTAATACGTTTAATTCCAATACGAGTCCAGAAATTTGAAGCAGATTAAGGCCCGGATGGAGGTTTCTTATCTCCTCCCCTGCCCCCCGATACCCCTCACCCATACTTTCAGCCATCTAAGATGGCGGAATGAGCCGCGAAGACAGAAGCACTTTTTAGATTTTAATTTTAAAGAAAAAAAGGCACAAAATAAAAAAAAAGGGGCTCGAGGGGCTCGTCGCACCCTCACCACTTTTATTTTTGATTTTTTAAGTATTTTTTTAGAGCACATTTCGGAAAACTCGCGACAAAAGACGTAATTTACGAACTGGGTTTATCTCCGCAGCAAAGATTATCTGGGCGTACATCTGGTTTCGTAAATTACTTCTTTTGTCGCGAACTTTCCGAAATGTGCTCTAAAAAAATACTTAAAAAATCAAAAATAAAAGTGGTGAGGGTGCGACGATCCCCTTTTTTTTATTTTGTGCCTTTTTTTCTTTAAAATTAATATCTAAAAAGTGCTTCTGTCTCCCCGTCGCATTCCGCCATCTTAGATGGCTGAAAGTATGGGTGAGGGGTATCGGGGGGCACGGGAGGAGACAAGAAACCTCCATCCGGGCTTTAAAAGAGTACCAATTCTGTATAAATTGATCCTCGCATTTCCCAAAACTTCTAAACTCCCCCGAGAATTTTCTCATCCCCTTTCCCAGCACACGTTTCTCATTTGCCGAGGCTTCATCAATTCTTAGACAAGAATCCTCCCAAAAACATTGAACCGTCATCTTAGACTCGTGGATATCCTCCAAAATTTGTATCACCGAAAGCCTAACAATTTCATCCACGTGTATCAGACCACCTCAACTCGCGAAATGGACAAAAAAAAAATCAATCGTGTAATCCCTTCACCGTGCCTAAGTGGGTAAGCAGTGGCTGAGGATTTCCAAGTGTACCCTGTACTTGTGAGGGGGAGGGGGCTTACCAACAGGGGTACAGATGTGACTAAACTCTAGTCATGATTGGATGATTCAATCGTGTTCTGTCTCTCACGTGTAATCAAGTGGAGTTGTTTCAGCGGGGGTTGAGGGGCTACTGCGGGGGGCAGGTGAGGGTGGTTCAGGGGGGGGGAAGGGGGGGTGTTTGGGATCACGAAAAACAAAAGACTTACGGCGTCTGCCACGAGTGCGGGCGGGAGGGCTGCCTGCAAGTGTCCACTCTTCAGCAGGGGGTCGGCGAGGCCTGCCACGCTTGCGTGTAAGGGGCTCGGGTGTAGCGGATGATGGGGTCCAGTGAGATGGGCCGGGATCAGCGGATGGCCGTGTGAAGCGAAGGGCGAGGAGGGGTGGGCGGCCGCGAAAGGCGAGGCAGTAAGAGTTTGGGCGTTCAGCGAGGGTGGGATAGGCCCGGCAGCGGATACCGGCATTGACAATACTGTACTTACGTCCGAGTGGGCGGGCACCGCGTAATTACCCTGGATGGTGTATGCTTGCCCACCAGCCAGGATCACTGGCCCACCAACTTGGGGTTTGGGGCGATAAGGGATCGTGGCACCTTTGGGAGGGGACTGAAACAGATTAAAAATGCAAATTTTTGCGCATTTATCGTGCGCGTTATTAGATTGTATTCAGGGGATGGGAGTTCAACAATTTGTTACGTTGGGGTATTGGAGAAGCCTCGGGCTTCAAGAAAGAATTTCAGTTTTTTTTGCAAATTTTTCTAATATTATAATCGAAAAATTGCAATTTAGAATGGATATCAATTTTTTTCTTTGTAATTGTAAATTTTTCATTTGAAATCCGAGGAATTTAAAAAATACTGTCATGCTCCAATCATATCATCATTTAATGATCATTTGACATCCAATTAAAAAATGTTGATAGAATTTTTAAAAAATGCACAAAGCAATTTAATACCCTATCGTAACAAAGGGTTGATTTGTTTGAAATTCAGCTCTAGAATACTATCGAATAGTCGTTACAGTTCTCAATGAAAACCACTAATTGATGGCATTTTTACCCATCAAAATTTCATGAAAAAAAAAGTCGTTCAATACTAACACATTTTTTTTGTCAATATAAACTGGAATGTTACGTCTATTTCGGGGAATTTTCAGCAACCGGCAATGAAAATTCCCCCTTCAGAGCTGATACAATTTCAGTAACACAATTCTACCATCGACAAAAATGTCGCTATGTAAAAATTTTATTCATACCTCTAGCATGACACAGCAAATGTGATATATGCACTGGGTGATGGCCTCGCTGGTTCCTGATATGGTGACAGTGCGCTCCGTCGAGCTCGGTAGCATTTCCGAGGCAACTTGAATGAGTGCACCAGTGACTTCCCTTATCTCCTTAATCTTGGAGCCACCCTTACCAATGAGCGAGCCACACTGTGACGCTGGTACAATGAGCCTGAGGGTTATTGGTGTTCGTGTGGTACCACCACCACCACCTGCACCACCGCCCTGTACATCGTGAAATTGCGAGCACCACTCTTCGAATTTCTTGCAGATGAGTGTAAATGCCTTGAAAATTGAGTTCGTTGGCCCAGTAACAGTGACAATTCTCTCTGGACACGAGCCGTCAGATATGTTTATCTTGGCGCCTGACTGTTTTTTGCAAATATTTGATTTTGGTTAGAATGTGAATTCCCTGATGAATAAACATTGCCGAGGCAGAAAACAAAAATGACCGCACACAACCGCAAAATTAATTTTCTCTAGCAATTCCATCATTTTTTTTCTCCTTTTGCTTAACTAGGTTTTCAGTCATAAAACAGTTATTACTTGCGGACTGTAAATTAAAATTAATAACTAAGTGTGTAGAATTTTTTGTGTCCATTTCAATAAACTTTCGTCACTCAATTAATATTAAAGACAAAAAATGTTAAATGCAAACGTTCATAAATGGAATGAAAAGGAATTTCTTGATGCAACAAATTGTTTATCGTTTGTCACAATTCCAGTGAGTTTGAACGAAAATAGGTAAGTTATTTTTTCAGGTCAATAAATTATTTTTGCGATATTCGGTCTTCTGTTTTTTATTAATATCGATTCTGTCATTTAAATACTCACTTCCTCACGGAACCTCGTGACAATCTCTCCCTTCTTACCAATGATACTTCCCACTTCCTGAAAAAAAATAAAAAATCAACTAGTCATTAAGAAGTCAAATTTCATTAAAAATTCGCTTAAAAATAACTTCTATGAAACTCTGAGCACCGCAAATCCCCGTAAGTGTTTGCAACCAATGCCCATAAATTTTGATACACTTTCAAAAGAAAAAAAATCCCTCCAGTTCTATAATTAGCGCTGGATGACAAGACCCTAGGTTTCGTCTGCTGTTTGACACGTTCCAGACAACTCCGAAAAAAAAAAAAATAATAAATAACAAAACACAAAACCCTCCCCCCCCCAAGAAAAAACTTCTGAGTATGTGTCTCTAAAGTTAGGACGAAGAAGCCGCGTGGTGTGTGGAACTTGCTCAAATGCCAACATTTTCTCGTGTCCAGAGTGCACGTTCACTCGGACTCAGTGAGAAATTCGGATCAAGGTCTCCACGAAAGTGTAATCATTGCAAAAATAAGAACTACCCAGTTTTTACCCTGCAAAAATCGCCAATTTTTTTTGAACACTCGTGATCACTGAGTGCCGACGGATTAACGTCTCTCGATGGAAATTCACCGATTGGCTGGATAAATTGGGTGCTAGGTAGGGAGGGAGAGGTGAGAGTACAGAATCATGGAATGGGGAAGATGAGGATGGAGTGGTATATCATGTAAATTGGCCGTTCAATCTCCGGAGCGCATGCCACTGTAAACGCAGCAGTTTGAATCCCCAATTAAGGTGCCACACCACGTGAACGCTTGGTACAGAAGTACGTCACTTAGGTTTATAACGTATACGGTAGGAGCGAGGGAGAGAGAGCCGGTTGTATGAAACTGCCGATGGAATTACTTGTTTTTACAACCAACAAAGTAGAAGGCTGATAGCTCGAGGATGTTGAACCATGAAAATATCGAATGCTTTCAGTGGCAAACAGCCCTTTAGTCCTCATCGTGATTTTAATGCCTGCGCAAATGTTGGAACACCTTTGGAATGTTAACTAACTCTTCCACTTAGTCGAGTTGGTGAGTAACTTTGGTAATA
Organism: Psyttalia lounsburyi; assembly: GCA_030522865.1. Lineage (NCBI taxonomy): Eukaryota > Metazoa > Arthropoda > Insecta > Hymenoptera > Braconidae > Psyttalia > Psyttalia lounsburyi. The sequence continues at coordinate 4,388 of JAPYZN010001477.1, read as the reverse complement.
TGTTCAACTTTTGGATGAAGAATGCACTGAGGTACTTTACTGACAGAATGTGTCTAAATATTAGACCCCCGACGACAATTCACCATCAAGCCAGCAACAATAAATCACAAAGTGGAATTATTTGACTTCATCACGTGCATCTTGGAGCATTCTATTCTTCACGTATCACGTCCGTCGACAAAATTGGATACTCCTAAGTGCCATCTCAATATTGGCTATCCTATGTAGACCAAATCCGGGAACGAGTTACAAACTCGTGCCAATGATCTCTCGAAGATGTAGAACAAAGAGTGACAAAAGAGGGCTTTCAAGAGAGTAGACGAGAACCAACAAGATTAACGACGATCGTAACTGGTTCTGGTCATTAACACAAGAGTTCACCTCCTGATTCCTTACCACCTCGAGTAATCCTATTTTTCATAAGTGGCAGTTGTAAATTGAGCTGATGGAAGAACTCATAAAATTCAGTGCAACTTCACTGAGAATTCAATTTTCCAGGTATATTTCTATTTCTGGTTTCGCCCAGCGGGTAATGACGTCGCTTTTATCCTATTCCAAGGATCGTCAACGAGGTAATACGATGGCGAATTCGAGTAACGAATATAGCTGAAAACAAGAAGGTAATAGTGAGGGGGGGGGGGGGGGGGGGGGGGGGGGGGGGGGGGGGGGGGGCAAGTGTACCTGGAAATATGCCAATTTATCGGTGAGTAGCTTTGAGACATTCATAACATTGCAGTGTTTACTGAAATTCAATTTATGATATTGATAATGAGATTGTTGGGGCTCCTGCAAATTTAGCCTGCAGGCGGAGTTGCCGGGATTGATTGGCTAATGGTATAGCTATCATTGTCCATTTTTGGTAAAACGATGACGTCCGTTATTAACGGATCTGTCAGAGAGTGCAGAGGCTTCTTGGCCAGCGGCCCTGGCTCGAGTCCAGCCAACTGGAATCCACTAGACTCCCTACTAGACGATGTTTCCTCCTTGACTCTAGATGGTCGAGGGAGAAATGAAAAAGGACAGGGAGACAGATAACGAGAATGATGAGAATACCGGAGACTCGATAGGATTTATACAAATGCACAGTTGGTATCTTGAATATAAATGCTGTACAGGTGAATCGATAGTACCAGAAATTGAGGCGAATTCGTTGGACTGTTTCTGGTGGTTGTTATCAGTCTCGAGTGAATATCGAGGAATTTTAGATGTTGGAGGTACGCAGGGGAGACATTTTGAATTGTTCAATCGGACGATTAGTCTTCAAGGTTTGGAATGGAATCGAGAATCACTGTTTTCAGCAGACACAAGGCTTTTTACCCTCTAGGTGTGAAGTAATTGATGTACTTTGGGTGACGATAAAATCGTCTGCCAGTTGGCAGTAGATTGTAACACTAACTGCTAGGTCATACACGGGTCGTAGACGGTATATTGAGGAGGGAGCAGGTCGATAGCTCTGGTGTTTGCTGGGAGGCTTGAGGAGCCGAGTTGCCAAACGGTTAGTTTTTGCCCAGTGTTTCGTGGAGCATTTCCATTTGGGATTCAATTTAGCAAAATCTAGGGACGTTCTAACTTTTTAATGTCACGAGTAAACTCGTTTGTCCTTGAGAATGTGCTCGGATAATTGTTTGATTCTTGGATGCTCGTAAGTTTTCTAAATTGAATTTTTTTCGCTGACTAACAGCTCGAGTCTCGATTTACCTCACAATCTTGGGTATTTATCTTTGAAAATTAATGAAATTCAAAGGCATAAAAATTCATGAGACAAATCCCATCTTCTTTCACAATTAACTTGGCCTGTGCATTACCTAAAAGCAGTTGACTATGGAAATGACACAATAGAATCGAGAGACTCTGAAAAGCCAGACTAGAAGATCCCCCAGCCAAGAGTCTTGGCGTTGAAGAGAAAAAAAAAAAAAAAAAAAAAAAAAAAAAAAAAAAAAGAAAAAAGGCCAGGGGATAGACTCCTGCATCAGCCGGAGAAAAATAGCCTGCCACAGCAGCAGCTCTCGATTAATCGGGCCATCGATTATCCATGATAGAGAAAAAATAAATACAAAAATATGTATCACTTAGTGAAGTGTTAAAAATGTGGCTAGTGCACTGCCAAGTTTATTTGTGCATCGATACAATTTTTCTTCTTTCCATTTTTTGTGCTCGTATGTTGTTGTCCGGTCTCTCACCAATGACAACTGGGTCATGACGATGATACAAAAGGAGGTATCGATTGATCGGAAGCAGTCAAGCTTGATTCTTCGTTATGTGACAATGTCGTATGGAGATAGGTGGGGATTATTTTCAAAAATACTAGGCAAAATGGCTTTATAAAGTCAACGTCACTTGCGATGAGAAATCCCATAAAAGCCGTCACATTCTCATTGATAACCGGCGAAACACAGATCGAAAATTCGCAATGCTCTTTTTTTCAGTTTCCATATTTTTTTGATAAACTCAAAAATGAAAAACCATCAAAATTCCGGCATTTACTGCAACGAAACAGTCGCAAAAGAAAGAATCACGAAACGTGAACAGATACTTTAGTCGTTCACTCTGATAATTTCACAACATAAGGTAATTCTGAGCATCGCCAACATTCCCTATAAATTCCAACAATTAGCCAAGTAGGACAGCCCCGAATGCCATCAAAATTATTGATCGCTCAAACTTCTGTCAGGAAGAACTCCCAAAATCCCGGAGTATTAATCAATAATCGTCATTCACTCTACCTAATCGAGAGTTTCTTCCCAATTTCCAGGTTTATTTTTGTCTAAGTTTAAAATGAGACGTAACTCATTGTAAGGATTGAAGTAATACCTCGTCAGGAATAATTTAAAATAAATAAATAAAATGGGAACTGAGGAATGAATATATATATATTTATAACGAGAATTCGTCAGTCAATTATAAGACAACCAATTTGCTAGACCGCCAGCGCCGGACTGCCGTTGCTGTGTCCCCCATCCTCTCAGGTACTCACACTCATCCATTAATGGTGTGTACCTCAACTTTCCTTACGCCATCAAACCTCACATAATACAAATAGTATCGTTCGGTGACGAGCTATTAATAATTGAAGACAAATGTATATAAATTCCAGCAATTTGCCGAACACGACAGCTCTGCCACTACAAGAATTATTAATCGCTTGAACTTCTGTCAAGAGGAGGAAAGAAACCCAGACGCATTAACCAGTGCTTCGTCTTTCACTCTGACAATTACGTAACCCGCGTGACACGCGAGTGTGGAAAAACCGTCATAATGCCTGGGTGCAAGAGCTCAACGGAAAAACAGAAGAAAATATGATGAGAAGAAGGGAGAGTGAGAAAGAGAGAGCACAAAAAAAAGAGAAGTTGATGGTTGTAAAGAGAAAAAGCTTCGAAAAAGACGAGGGGAAGCCATGGGTGGTTCCCTCGTCGTGGCTGTTGGTGCGAAAAAACGAGGGTGTAATGAGATTTGACGTGGAAGCTCTTGCCTCCATTGGTAGTTGAAAATAGAAGGAAGTAAAATAGAAAAGGGGGGTGGTAAAAGGGCTTGGAAACCCTTCGTCAGAATACTTGGATTGTGTCTAGCCTTCTGGTTGGAATTTCGTGTTACTCCAGGCTGATGGAATATATACTACATGGACGGAAGAAGAGAGCTGGCAACGGTTTATAACGCATGGAGGATCGTTCAGATATGCATAAACGTGCAATAATTCCCGTGTCGCACTTTAGCACGATCTTGGGTGGTGGAATTGACGTGTGTGTAAAATGTGGTGAGTGTCCTTCAATCTCGATATGGAATACGTAGACAAGAGTTTGAAGGAGGACTCGAGGGGTACGTCGGTGATGCACCTACGTAGAGAGAAGATCGATGATGCAACTGGCTCAAGCGTCTCTTTGTTCCTCATTTTGGGTCGATTCATCATCGCAAGTGGTGATAAAATGAAAGAAAAAATGGGGTTAAGACTGGGGAAACTGTGTTTCGACGTTTTTGAGACAGACGCCTAATCAAATGACAATTGAAAGAACAAATAGGCATATGATTGGTTCATTCTTAAGCCCTGACTAAATACCCTAAATTAAATTTTCCACTGCTGAATATTTGACTGGTCTCAGTTTCGTAATGAAAAAAGAAAGATGGAGTGATTCTTGGTTCAGTTAGTGCTCAATTATTCTAGGAGACTATTTAACTCCAACCGACGATCGATTGTTATTTCTCCACGGAAAGAGAGGAGAGGTGACTTGAAGAGGGAAGAGACGTATCCATGACCCGAGTCAATAATAAAACATTCAGTGGGTAAGGAAGCGTGCCAACAGGAGCGTCTGATTCATCGGGTTTATTTTATGTTCTCTTCAAAGCCATCGACTCTTCCTACTGCATTCTTCGTCTGGGGCGTTTTTTTTTTTTAT
>JAPYZN010001476.1:0-31445 GCA_030522865.1 Psyttalia lounsburyi | reverse complement strand
ACTGTCTGTGGTTACTTACCCTCCTAGGAGGATAAATTTTATTTATCGGGCAGTTATGGCAGCCGATAAGTCGCAATTGGTTGAGTCCTAGCAACATAATAGAACATTTCGTCTCTGGCCCCGAAAACCGCGATCTAACCGAACGGAGTGAGGTTAGAATCGCGGTTTATCGGGCGCCAGGGACGAAAAATATTTTATCTACAACGAATTCACTGCACGGAAGAATTTAGAAAATCGGCTATGAAAACGCGCCTGATTTCGAGAAAGAACGCTTCCTATTATCTCTAGTAATATTGCTGTCACCCTCTCTCTTGCTCTCGCTCTCCCTCCCCTTCGGACCACATATACAACTACAATCAGTATTTCAAAGTTTTCTGTCAAGCAATCTCATAAAAACAATGGTTCATCCTCTGAATCACATGCTAGTGGCTGTCAGATAACATTTATAAATATTAAAATAGAAGGAATTGAAAAGTACATCGAGAATGCCCGAAAGTGTGAGAATTAAAGTCAATTTGTGATGTTGACGAGCTAATTGGAGAGAATAAAAAGTTCAAGGAGACTGGCAAGTACAGGTTCAGGTTTAAGATCCCAATTGGGGACTTCAATCCACTCAATGGCTTGCCTATTATTGAATCCAGGGAATATGCAGATTAAAATTCCATCTGTGGAGACAATAGACGGCATTACATACTACGTCGTTGAGGTTAGAATTGACGAGGTTGTATGGACACTAAAGCACAGATATAATGAATTTGCTGAGCTCCATGAAACCCTGGTGTCGGAACATTGTGTGGAAAAGGACAGTCTTCCACCCAAGAAACTCATTGGAAATAAGAGTGAGGCTTTCATTGAGAAGAGGAGACAGGGGCTGGAGATTTATCTGAATTCTGTTTACAATTATCTGAAGAAGACTATGCCAAGAGACCTGGCTATGTTCCTGGATCTACATGTTTATGACATTTTCTTCCTGCTTCAAAACATGGCCCTGCAATTTTTTACTGAAGGGGAAGCTTTATTGCTGGGGGATAAGAGTTATACATTTACTCCTGTTCAAGTAAGCATTTTAATTAATTTTAGCTTCAATTCATTTGAATTTATTTATATTTTATTTTTAAATATATCTTTTTTAGAATTATTAATCATTCCAGTACAGGGATTCAGCAATAAATCAATTTCATGGCTCATTAATTTTTACGTGTAATTTTCTTTTTATTGTGTTTTTCAATACCTGAAACCCATTGTAAAAAAATTACAGCAAAAGTTGAATTAAGTAGTAATGTCACTCTTGAAATTTCCTACAGAATAAAGGTATTTTTGCCCTGATGATGAGCTATTTGGGAGTTCAAAACGTCGGCACTAAAGAACTGAGTAAATGGTTTCACTAGTTTTGATCTTCATTTTAAATGAATACCCTAACACACCAGCCATTCGTTGGGGGAAGAGAGAGAAAAGCAATGTTTTTATTTATTTATTTCTTAAAATCGTTGGGGGTAGTCAAACGATTCTATTTCATATGAAACTTCTACTTTTGTGTTAACAATAATATTGATCTGATGATTGTCAAACGTAGAATTGCTCAATGAAGAGTGTGAGAAATTAAAAAAAGTCAGAGCTAATGAAATTAATTTTTAATATTGATGAATGGTTCTAAAGGGTCAAAATGATTTTAAATAATATTAATAGATTAATGTTAAATTTTGTTTACATTTAATCGAAGTATGCCCAAAGAAGTAAATACGATTTTTAAGATTATTTACTTCTCATCAATTTTTACTTCCGAATGGAAGCGTATAATCGGTCTATTTTTGGATTTTCTAATTTTGCTCGGAAATGATGTAGAAACGTAACAACACCGAATATTAGCGGCATATCTGAATGTGCGGGTGGTTAGCTCGGTTATCCTCATACTCAACTATTAGAAAAAAAAAACCAATAAAGAACTAAAAATAATTGAAAAAATCTTCAATTTTGTCAGGGTATAGGTATTAATGAGGAGTAACTCTAGACATAAGATCAGCTCGATCGGTATAGTAGTTTTTGTAAAAAAAGGATTTCTTTTTTTTAAATCATTTTTCGCAAAGAATTTAAGAACTCCTGGATGGATTTCAATTTTTCGGCTCTCAAAATTTTTGTCTTAATACCCTCTATCTAGATCGACCAATACCTATGTACCCATGCATGCCAAGTTTTGGAGATATTTCTACTTTCCTTTTTGTCACTAAAATCTTTGGGTAATAGTGCGTCATAGCAACTCCAAACTTTTCTTTGGAAAACTGAATGAAAGTTGTTATAATATAGTTGGTTGTGATGGGACATAACAATTTCTGATGGCGGAAAGCTGGTCGCTTTAAATGAATTGATGTTGTCAAGACATAATGAATTGAAATTCAGTATGCTTGGGTAGTTGTACGGATCCTTCCCCACTCCTTTCCTACTGAAAGGAGTATATAATTTAAAAAACTTTAATAAATTCAATACACCGTGTGGAAAGTGTAACAAACCTCTCCAGCACTTAGTGTTACCCAGGGTTCGCGACGGGGACGCGGCTGGAATGAAAAGGTGCACCATGGTGCACAAAGGTTCTCATTTTCCACCCACCTAACTATTCACCTAATTGAGTCCGCCTTGATTTTATCGCGGATCATACTTAATTTAGGTACTAAGTGATGAATCAATTCAGTTGCCCAGCAAAATTGCGAGGAGCAGTTATAGCCTCTGTTCGCACGCTCTTTTCCATAAAAATCAATATATCAACTTGAAATTTAGAACATACTTGCCTTTTAGAAAAACACTGGTTCTTTTCGCTGGTGGCCTGAGTCGGATCACTAGTTCAGGAGATATTCAATTTTGTGACTAAATCTTTTTATCGCAAATATCTAGTAAAATACCGAATCGATTTCCATTTCTCTGATTTCAAAATTTCATTCATTCATTTTCATTGGTTGAATATATCCGAGATCAATTTCTATAGATCCAGTCGGAAGCTTACTACCAATGAAGTTGATAGCAATGACAAAGAGAAAAAGGATTGACATCCGAAAAGAAGTTCCATCCAAAGCGCCCATCCCTGCTTGCTTATTGATTTTTTTAGTCCTATAATAATGTCATTTGGGGTGTTAATATTAATACATTTATAAGCCGGAGATCGTTGGAGTAATCTTAAAAACTGGAATTTCTTTAATGCTCAGACATTTCAATGTCACTACGGCCGCTTCTCAAATCCCCGAAAGAATTAACGCAATTAATTATTCAATTAATACAAACTAATTTTTCCAGCTATACGCAATAAGCGAGCGATTGAAACAGCCCTGCCCCCCACTCGAGGTGGCAGACCGTAAATTCGACTTCAGTCACGTACTGGATCTAAACTCCCACCTGAAAAGTCTGACAATTGAAGGCAGCATTGAGCCCTATGGTACCAGCAACATAAATCCATCACTTCTCCCAATCGAGCTCTCTACGTTTAAAAATATCGAGCACCTCGTAATAAATCATTACCCAGTAGACAAAATATACGGCATGGGAAATCTCCGAGACACAGTCAAGATTCTCCAAGTCCATCATACGAAGTTGAGGAATATCGTAGAGCTGGTGATGTGTGAGGAGGTACACAAAAGAATCGAGAATGCGAATGACTCTCACGTGTGGCTCAAGGTGACACACGTGGACCTCAGTGATAATCGGATAGAAATTATCGATGAGGCGATAAAGCTGATGCCGCATATTGAGTCCCTGACGCTGAATAATAATTTACTGTCTGAGATTTCTAATGTGACTCTGCTGCCCAGGCTCTCTCAGCTGCACCTGGCATCGAATAATTTCCTCAGTTTGCCTGAGAAATTGCACACAAAGTTGGGGAATATTGTCCACATGGACATCTCCCAGAATCAGTTGACCTCGTTGGCAAGTTTCTCGAAACTTTATTCTCTAGAGTGGCTGGATGTGAGTTGTAATAGAATCGAGAGCATTGAGGAGGTCAAGCACATTGGATCTCTCCCTTGTCTGGAGAACCTCAGATTAACTGGCAATCCAGTCTCAACAATAGTGGATTACAGGGTCAAAGTACTGGAGCCTTTTGGCAAACGAGCTGCTGACATATGTCTCGATAATGAAAAGCCAAATCAAAAGGAACTAGACACTGTTGCTGTTCTTCAAGCTCTGAGAATAGCTAAGGAGGGAAAATCTCCGACTTTCAGTGCACCTGATTCCTCGCTGTTCGCTGCCGAAATACCGAGCGCTTAGGCCAGTCTACCAACCAAACACATTATCAATAGTTCCCATTGATAATTCATAGGTCTTTATTCGATGATGATTTTTATTATTGTCCAGTATGCTTTTTTTAATGAAGCTGGAAATATGTTTTCATAAGTCTGCATTATTAATCTAATTTTTAAAGGTGAAACAAATAAGTGATTATTATACCATCATCATGATTATGTATATGTTGTTGAGATGTTTAATATATTTTTAACTTGACAATGAATTTCGATTATGAGTTATGATAATTTAGTATTCTCGAATCGATTGAACATATTCTTATTTACTCATGAAACATTCGAGGGGTTTTATTTTGTGAAATTGTTGGTGCTTTTTACTCATTACCTTCAGATCTAATAATCAGTATATTATTTAAAAACCAAAAATCGTCGAGCATTATAGCATTTTTCTTCATTAAGGTGGAACGTTTAATAAATCAAGTGTAATGTTAATGCTATTGAAACAATCTAAATATAGAATAAATTTGTATATGATTTGTATTTGTATGATTCTTTTAATTTTCTTTTATGAATTTTTTGCATGATTGAACATGAAAATCATATTCTCATGTATATAAGATGATATTTTCTTAATAAAGTATAAAAACTGTGATAACACCTGACATATATGTTTGTTGACTGCATAAAGCCCACTTAATTTCGTTCAACTACCGATTGAACAGTATCTGGTGATCAGTTTGATAAGATAACAAAGATAACTCGGGTATTGCTTTCAAATTTTATATCTTTATTCAATTTCTTCTCAACTCTGCCAATAATGTTTAAACATTATGCTTTGAAAATATTCCAATATCCATAAATAATATTAATAATATTATAATGCTTAAATACACTAGGCATTGTGTGTTTTTAGTCTTTTGAACGTACATTCTATTCTAAACGCGAATATAAGTTACGAAGATAATTTTGTGTATAACTTTTCCACTATTACTTTCAATTAAGCTTTAGACCGTTGGACTCTATTTCAATTTCTATTCTATGTTGTACGACGTTAAAAATTTCGGATTGAAGTTTACAATTCAAGTCCTTCACAATTCAGAGAATTTATAATTTTCCCGGTTTTTGGAGAGAATTAGACAAAAATAAAACTTTTCCCGCCTGAATTAATTATTTGTCTTGAAATGCACTTTACAAGTTACGAAATTATAGAATCCATTTTCTAATTTGGAAAATTCAACACAAATATTAAATTCTGTGTAAGAAATCTTGTTTCTTTTGTTGATGATGATGATTCCAAGAAGAATACGAAAAAAAACCTAGCATATTGAAATTCAATGAGAATTCTCATAAAACTCCAAGAGAATGTTTAGAAAAGTTCCAATGGAAGTTTCTGAAAATGTCTCGGAGACAATGCTAGGTTTGCTAATTAAATTTTTTTATTCGTAAACAACTTGCTTGAAATTCAAGAATATTCAATTGTAAATTTCAAAGAGAAATTTTCAACAGTGTAGATTCAGTAAGTTGTAAAATCCTCAAAAAGCAGCCTTTTCGTGTATTGAAAAGTATAAAGTATTGATTGTGATAAAAAAAAAATCATGCACCTTATCAAGTCCAACGGAAATATTCCGATTGATTGGAGTTGCTGAATCATTTAAATTCACACCATCAACATGAACTTTTATAAATTTTCATTTATTAAAAATTTTAAGGCGCAATAGCAAACATCCATTTACAACAGCGTTGAGGCTCTTGTTGGCGAAGATAATACATTTTCCAAAAAATTTTGTGAATAAATGGGAGAAAATAATACGGGAAGTTGGGAGGGGAGTAAAAGACTGGAAACATAAACGGCGTAATTCAAAGGGGCAATGTGAGTAATTACGTTTTTTGTCGTAATTTATTGGTGGGCAATTGGGATGAGTTTTTCACCGTAGCCAAGTGCTGGAAGTGGAGCTTCAACAGTCAGTACACCATCTTTGCTGAGTGATGATTTAATTGTCTCGGGATTTGTGCCTTTCGGCAACAGGAATTCACGGTTGTACTCCCTATATACGGATTTGCTCTCTGTTTTCTCTTCGTGTTTAGCGTGGACCTGAAAGAAAAAAAAATCGTATGAAAATCACGAAAAACAATTTAGGGCTGTTCTATACCTATTTTAATCCTTTGTTTTATCTTTTTTCATTTTTTTCCAAATTAATAATGGAATTGACAAGTGAAAAAAAAAATTTTTTTTCTTTGCATTATCGTTTATTAATTTATAAAGTTTCATTATTGTGACGTTAGTGAAATGTTTTTTCTACGATTTTATAGTTATTCCCAAAACTTTAGAAAAGACTAATTGGAAATTTTCATATTTTGAAAATAATTTTCCGCTAGAATTTTTCATCACTGATGGGGTTTTCTCTTTTGTAAAGTATATTTTTTTCTCTCAATTTTTTATATACACTAAAAAAAATTAAACCCAAGTAAAATCGACCACTCTGTCTATTTGCTATATCCTCGTTGATTCTACGAATAGGAATATAAAAATAATTGTTCTAGAACGCGAAAGAATAATTTAACGTTTTCATGTCAAAACCTCGCGTGGCAGAATGCATCTCTCCGGATTTATCAATCTGATACGCACGAGTATCAGATATGACCCAAATGAACCCTTCCATATCACTCTTCTCTTTTCACTCATCTCCTAAAAATACCGATTGCTCTAACCAGCCCCTTAAACCTATTATTACATCAGTCTCAAAACCGATCTCCAAATCTACCGAAAAAAAAAACAAAAATTACATCGACCAGTGTTTTCGCTCGAGTGTGCTACCGTGACTCATCGGTCTGTTTGGTCCCCGTCTTATGAGAATAAATGCGCGTACTCCTACGTATTGGTAATTTAGAGCAGGTCAGTAAGCACTCGCATTTACTAATAGTCTACCCGGCGATGAAACATTCGATAAATAAAACTGGAGAGCAAATATCCATGCGTCATTACTATCGACCCGAGTAATTTGAAAAATTCTTCCAGAATCTGAACCAGAGAACATTATAATTTTTATGCCGCTTATGCATGAAGTAAGAATGTTTGTACAGGTGATTGTAAAGGTCGAAACATTCATAATTGAAGACCAGAAGCAAAAAAAGAGGAAGATAATGATAATTGGATACTGTAACTCGTATATCAGGAAAAGGTAAAATGGCACCAGATGATCGATATTTGCTGATAAAACGAAGCAATTTTTAAGTAAAAAAAAATTAGTAGTAAATCCCTGTCTATTTACTAGACAATTCTAGTGGATTTCCATTGATATTAAACTCCAATTAAACCATGAGGATTATGTTATAATAAATTTGACAAAAGATCGAAATAGCTAACCGACTTTAATGTAACCTATCCCAAGTGAATTAAACAAAAAAAAAATTATATAATAATGTATAATATTTGCTATTGAAGATAGCACTAGAAATCTAATGGAAACTTCAAGAGATATGCGCCAATTTGTGAATTCACGGAGACGTTGGAATGAATTTCACAATTTTGTTGCTGGAATTTATTCCAGTCATACGATTTTATAAATTTGTGCAAAAGTGCCTCCAGCCAACCATTGGTTCCGAAGGATCGCTTGAATATCTCATTATCTGAAATATCTCAACTATATCGATGTATAATCATCGATATCCATATTTTGGTGAAAATTTTTTGATGGAGTTTCGTTCAAGATTGATTGTCAAATTATTATTATTTTTTCCAAAGCTTAAGTGACGATTTCACTCTCTGGCAAAATTTTGGTATCCCGTATTTGTGCAATCAGACTCAAGACAATAGAAAACATCGATCTCACATTTAACAACGTTTGGATATAATTTATTTCGTCCCTCATCCCTACTTTACCACTTCAATTTCCTCGGGGGATTCCTCTATTCAGGCGATAAGAAGAAAATAAAATAGAAGGAAATAAGGGATGAGAGCATAAAACGTGGAGGACATTCACAGGAAGTGGGTTAGCGAGTCAACGACACCGTGACGCCAGCAGTAGATTGGGGTGATTGGGGGTGGATGTTAGTTAGTGGGGTTAGTTTTATCCTGCGATAAAAACAGACTAAGGTACCGTGATAGCAAACAATGCTATCACTGCTTCTCCATCATTCAACGAACCGATAGTCAACAAAGCCACAAATTCGTATAAATTTCTCCCTATTTACTTGATTCGTCATTAGTTCATTAGTTTGATGATTCACCATTAATTGACCATCATTAATCATCGTTCCTATTAATGAATTCAGGGATATAATTACATACACGTGTATGAGGTAATCATCACCGCTGTATTTAGCGAGACTCGCTGGTGACCCTGACCAGAAGTGTCTCTCTGCTACTTGTCATTCTAACTTCCATCAACAGTCTCCCCTTCGAGGAACATAAATGATACGCGCGTTTTTACAGATTGTAAAGGTCACTTCCGGGATTTTGAAGTGGAGTGATGACTGACATTTTTGAGGTGATTTGAATGACACGGGAGGAGGACAAATGAACTCATTTGTAGGTATACTATACTCAAAAGAATGCAAAACACCGGGACAGATTTTTGTATTTTCAAAATTTGGATGAATAAAAAAGCGGTTTTCAATGTCACGCTGTAGAAATAACGGAAGCTCACTGGGAGAAATCATCACTTCTCAAGTGCTGGATACAGTTAACATTCAAATTCCATGAAATATTGAATGAAAGTTTACTTTATAATATCCGATATATTTGCTAACATGTCATTAATCTCTGGTACAATTGAATAAACTAGAAATAAATCCAAATGTAGCACAGAGTCAAAAGACCCATTGAAAATTATCTTCAAAATATCCCAGTAAACCATAATTCGAACATTTGCAGTAAAGAAGGCCAACTTGCCGATAACTTGCGGCAAATTATCGAATTTCCCTGTCTGGGATAGTAATTTTGAAGTGCATTGTCCGTACAGATATTTTCACCTTTTTTTTAGTAAAGAATAATAAGATTACTGGCGAACACCTGCCTAAATACGCACGAAAAACGTTAATAGAACAATCTAGCGAAATTGTTAGACAATTTTATAGGATTTCTATGCATTTGTGACTGACTCTATTGGCGTTCGGTAGAAAAGAGTCTATAGAAATATACTATTATTTAACTCAATTTCAGATTATTGAGCAATAATAATTTGGAGTCACCTTGTTTCATGATCTCGATATGGAAATAATGAAGGAGGTGAGGTGTTGATGGAAAAGCAATTAAAAAAAAAAATTCAGGTGTGGAATTATTGATGCCGCACCCTCGAACAAAGATCAACACTGAATCTACGCTAATTGCATTACGTAATGGATTAATTAGATGCCAGAACGATGGACTGCGTCATATAGCTGATGCCAACGTTTTGATCGAATTATTAATCTATTATTTTTCACTTCTAGAAAATTATTTCCTCCATCTGCTCTGCTCTATTCCTGATAATTAATGATTTTTTATTCTCCGGTTAAATTAATGAACAGGAAGTTACTCATTCAAAATGAGGAAGAACATTATTCAGAGCTCCTAGAGGCATGGGTGAACTAATTCCGAAGTCATGAGTCTCGCGTGTGTTGTGTCATGCATGTTAGTGGGTTTCATCGATTACCCAGGGCGAGTGGGTTGGAAAAGAGAGCAATGGGGTAGCGATATAAGCTGAGAAACACGAACTGATGAGGCGGTTAGTGGACGAGGGTAGCGGGGAAACCCACGGAGTCATGCGGACGAGAAACTAAGCGGCAAGAGTCATACGGAGGTGTATAGCAGTGCTTTCCTCCCTTTGTGACAGGTAATTCAAGTTGCTGGAACTTTATAAATATGGACAGATCGTTTTACGGTTCTGCAATCTGTTATTGCGAGAGACTGGTCTCATGGACCCACAAAATGAAGATTTCAACGAGTGGATACCTGAATCAGACGTGCTATTTTAAAATCAAAATGAGTGTTTTTGAAATGGAATATATATTATCTTACAAATAATGAATATGCTGCCTCGTTTGTGTATGAATTCACACAAAAATGACTAGAAATGACGAATTTGTGATCGTGTTGATTTTCAGAAATTTTTGGAACACTAACAATTGTTTGACGACGAATATTCAATATTGATATTCCCTATGCGCACAAAGAAAAAAGTTTTGATTTTTAGTGATCCATCTTTAATTTTAAGATATTTGTAACCAATTTTTGGGAATTCGCAATGAAAAATTCAACCGGTGCCAAATTGAGAATAGAACTTATGGATGATGATAACTATTTTAGTCGATATCTAGTATTACCACTGGCTGATGATAGATTCCTGAAAACAAAACCTATTTTTTCCCTGCTAAAGATTGCTCGTATTCCTGTACGAAGAAGTGAATATAATATTTATTTGCCTCTGTGAAATAGAATCCAAAAATAACTTTGCTTGTAATCTGAGGGCAACGTGGATTGTACTCATGACCATAAGTCTTCTTGTCCTTGACAGAACTGCGACAGTACACTCTAACCCTGAAGTGGACATGATTCCCTTAAGGTCTGTTTCGTCGACCCGAATACAAAGCAGACCTTGACCACGATTCATCCGTCCCCCGTACCATCCACTGGTCTTTTACGGTAGTACATCAGATCAATTAAAACTCCACAGAAGATAGAGAAAAGAATAAGCAAAAGATAAATCCCAGACGACTTTTGAACTTCTCAACTCGACATTTAGCCTATAGATTGAGAATAGAGAACATTTTCGCCGATTAATCTGGTCTCGAGTGTATCATGAGACCAGGGTTAGAAAGGAAGAAACATTTTAGACTCCATCAATGTCTGAAGGATATACCGCTTGGGTGCATCGACCCGGATCATTTCCCCTTTTGCATAACGGGGCACCAATTTTTTCCCTTCTCCCTTCGTGACCAGAGATGCCATTAACCATTTCCTAAACATCTCACTAGACATTTCAAGCTGTAAATAAGATGAAAAACAAAAAGCCCATGAGAATCAGCCCATGAAATACTTCCCACATTTTCAGTGAGACGAACAAAAGGCAGAGCGATGAAAGTCATTTGTCTTCTAAAAACTACCATTATATTTTGACCTACAATTTTTAATTTTTCGTCCCTGGCGCCCGAAAATCCGCGATTCTAACCTCACTCCGTTCGGTTAGATCGCGGTTTTCGGGGCCAGAGACGAAATAATATTATACGCCACTCGGCGATAAAAGTATTATCTGACTTATGTGATTATAATCCTCGCCTTCGGCTCGGATTATAAAGCCACATTCGTCAGATAATACTTTCACCGCCTGGTGACATAATGTACTATTATTGCACGAAACTTCTTTATTGATTTTATTATTGTATTGTTGAGTCATTGAAGTAGTTTCTAAATCAAAAATAATAATCCCAGGCGAAAAACAATTCTAAAAATTCTAAAGATGAGTTTATAGGGCTGTTAGGAAGACCAGTATGAATATCTCTTTTATGGCACACGTGAAAAAAAGTGCCCTTTCGTTCACTATTGTCAAGCAAAGTCGTAAAATCTGTCGTAAAATATTGTTTGATACACATGAAAAAAAGCAGTTTCCAACTCGTGTGATTATAACCCTCTCTCCTGGCACGGAATTTAATCCTCAAACTCGTTAAAAACTACTTTTGCCGTACTGCTTCTAGACCTTTCTCGCCCGGGAATTGGTATTACATACTTCCCAAACTCGAAAACTCTAAAATCACTACGGCAAAATTCGCGTGGTTGGCCACCTCGCCTTCGGCTCGGTTTGCCAAACACCACGCGAGCAAAAAACCCCATAACGCCCATCCGGCAATATACTATTTTTCACTTGTATCGAAAACTACTATTTTTTTTCAATTAAATAAATTATGTGATTGAATTTCTTTCTCCGAAAATCCACAGGCGCTAACTTTTGGTTGGGATTGTCTGAGGATATACTGTAAGGAAATTGTAATTGCCTACTTGATGATGAAGCGGATATGAGGATGGTGAAGTTAAAAGGGCGGATTGGATAAGATTAGACGTTGAAAAACCCACGGACTTTCACAATGACAGGAATTACACCAATTGGATGGTGACGGGCGTTAGCTAAAGCGCACACAGTGGCTGATTATTTTTAGGCGATACTATTTTCGTTCGCCGGTAACCAACTGCCGGCACTCGTCGTGTTCTATGCATTCACTGACGCTACCGTTTTTCGTTAACGAGAATTCATTGTATTTTAATTTTCTAGAGATCCTAAAAATAAGAATAATCTGGGGGTATTTTCAATAAAGTCAGAGTGTTAACTTTTTACGAATTTGAGAACTCAAATTGTTGGATGGAAGCTCTAAATTCCGGAGAATAATGGAGCTGGAAGTATCCAGAAATAACCCGAGGCATTTTAAGAATTTATATTTGTATGTGTTCAGTTGACTGGAGTTCAAAAGGCTCATTAATTTTGTGTAATGATTGTAAGACTTGTAGATATTATTTCATTTGGAGGTAGATCTGTTTCAGAGTCGTTATAGAAAATATTATTACACAACGAAAATGGACCAGATACGTCTGTTGCCAGGGGGAATTGTGCAATGGACCATTCGGGTCGAGGAAATTGCGGTTTTTGCGTCGAGTCATGCACAATTTCACAGAAGCATACGGGGGAAGTTTGCAAGTGTATTGGCCACCCAGGCGGTGGATTAATCTCTTCAGAAGAGGAAAATAGTCTCATGATTATTTTACCTGCACCAAACAATTATCTCCAAAAATATAGACTTGAGAAGACCATCTAACAAATCCTGAACATTACGTTATGCCAGGAAGCACGATTTTAGGGAAACGAAAAACTCTGAAAAAGCTTTGAAAAAGCTTTGAAAAGTACTATTACTCCACTTGATGAGCTAATATAATCTAATAAATCTATCAATCCTCGACAGAGTTAGATCTTCGGACACTTTTAGAAAAATTGCATAATTCATAGTTTTTAAGATTCGAACGTACGTTATAGTGACACGAAGTATTCAATCCAATATCGAATTGTTCAAGAAGCGACTGCAAAGAATAATCTTTCGAATCTTTCATACAACCATTGGAAATATTGTACCGTATTGGAGAAAATGTGTATTCAATGTCAAGTATTACGTCACACGAACTCCGTATAACAATAATTAATATGTTAACAATACTTAATATGTATGCAAATTGAACTCTAACTGTTCAGAAATGCTTGAAATAAAAAAAAAAAATTTCAAGTATTATGTAGAATTCTAGTGAATTAATATTAATTTCAACTGAATAGACATTCATTACTAAAACGAGTCAAATTCGCCATTAAATTGCAAAGAAAAAATATATACTCTTGATTTTTAATAATTTTTTGGCCCTTCTCAGTGAAGGATTGAACTGAAATTTTGTTTTATTTGATCGACTTTTCCAATTATGAGAATATTGATTGAATTTAGAATTTTAGGTGTAAATGTCTCTCACATCAGATTACGGGTGAAAAACATCGACTCAAATATGTATCCATAATTTTGGTTAAAAAAAGAACGTGCGCGTATAATCGAGAAGATATCTCCAAGGCGATTAGATAAGATCTCTAAAGAAGTTTATAGATGGAACCGTTTTCTACACTAACCTTCGACGAACTCCCCTCTCTTATTTCCAAATGTATTCACATAATAATAAGGTTTCTTTCGAATTCATGCAAAAGTGGGGATTGTCCTCAAGTTTTTATGAGATCTATTTATGTTGTAGGCACCCACAATGTTTCACTTTCATTTAGAAATTTAGAGTTTTTCTTGAAAAAAACTCCTCAATTTCCTTGATATGATAGAAAAACGATTAGACAAAGGTGAAGTTTGGACTTTTCATATATTTCCCGTATTCAAGTGTTTTCCAGACAATTGCAGAATGTTTATGAAGATTCTGGATAGATCTTCAAAATTTTATTTCTCTAGAAACTTTGACGAAGTTTCTGGGAAAAATATGATAGATTTACTCGCCACTTTACGATGAAAATAATGAGTTTATTGTAGTTACCAAGAGTTTATTGTCCACAGTCTTGACAACAATTTCTTCTGGTGTGTACTGAGATACGTCGAATCGAAGTTTAAGGGTTTTGTTGTCTCCCTCATCCTGAATCAAGGGGCTGTTGAGGCCATCCAACCAGGTGCGAGAATCTTGCTGAGGACTCAAAGAACTATTCTGGGTGTTGTGTGTTGTGGTGCTGCAAATAAAAAAAACCATGATAAAATTAACATTGCGAAATTTTTGTCAATTATCAAACATTGAAATGATTAAACAACGACTGATGCTTTGTGCGATGATCGAAATCCATGATGGCGTCGGTGGTCTACGGTAGTAATGCTATGGGGAGTAAATAAACTAATAATACACATAAAGAGTGATTGTGAAATAACACTAAATACTAAATACATTAATGAGCGTCATGTAATTGAATTACTCAGTCCAATAACATTTGTAGAGCTTTTTGTAAAAGTACAGAGAGTAAATAATTTTTATTCATGAATTTATTTATGATGAGACCCGATGAATTGCGTCGTTAACTCTCGATGGGACGCGCCAATTTGTTAATCATGTTTCATTAGATGAGGGGTTAATCACAGAGAGGGTTTTACGCCATTTATTAGGTACATTCGTGATTATGTTAATGCTCAAGCGATATCATCTACGAATGCCTTTCAACATAAAAGCAGTGAAAAGCGTGCAACTTCCTTAGTGACATGATGGAGCAAGATCATTTATAAAATGTGCTCTCAATTTTTAGTTTAAAACCGAAAATTTCTCTTTTTATTCACTATGACTAGTTTTTTTTCAATTGTCATCATCATTTCTTTCTCGCCAGCTTATTTGGATCTTTGTTTTTTACGAAATCTGTTCCGCAATTGTTGATTTAAGATGAAATTTGAAGAATAATTTGACCCTTAAATGCATTGAGAATTTTAGAGAATAATGATCCAATCGACCATAATTTGCAACGATATTCATAATTACACTTGCGAAAAATTCAGTAATTTAAGACATTCGTATAGGCATTATATCATTCATCTGTTCAGTTATTCATTCTGTCATGAAAGAAGCAATAGATGCTGAAGTATTTACATATCTTATTTTGTTGTGATTTTTAAAGGCCCTAATTTATTTATTATTTTAACGGTCTATGTTGTTCTTTCTAAACAAAATCTATGGAAAAATCATATAAAACGAACGCTAAATTTGCGATAAAAATTGGTAAGAACTAATAGTCTTTTAAATACAATTTTAACAGAATTTCAATACAAATTTCTTTTGAAAAATCTTTTCTACTGAGTTGATTAAGAGCAAGTGCCTTTCAGCTAGTTAGATGAATCGAAATATGAAAAAAATTAGTCACCACTGATTTTTTTATTGTGAATAGAAGATGGAATTGTCTATGCAATGAATGAAATTAATGGACAATCGTGCAAAGGTTGTTGCATTGTGCAAAAAAATCTATCCGAACCAAAGAAATTAAAATTTTTTTGAAACATTCTTTTCTTTGCTGAATCGAGACATTGTGCTTCACCTGGTGAAAGTCTTGTCGAACGCGGAACACTTTGATGGTACGGCAGGATCAACCTTGTCCCAACCCTCAGTCTTCGAGGTCGTCGAGGTACGATGCTCACTGGTGCTCGTGTGATGCCGACTGGTATTGTATATGGCATAATGATATTATATAGCAGTTAGTCACCAAGAAAAGTGCAGAAAGAAAAAAAATAAAAAAAAAGAGAATTCTCTCTTGGAATATCACAGCTTTTGTTTGCAACAGGCGGGCCAATTAAAGGGGTCATACCATGGAATGAGGTTTAATTAATTATCGGTTAGTGATAAAAATAACCCAATCTTTTTTAATTAATCAATCAATCAATCAGGCAGCAATGAAAGACGACTGAATAAACTTTCATCGTGAACAGAACATGTTCATTATACCGAAAATGGACATAATTCAATGAGCAAGGCCGACGTATTTTTGCAGTAGTCGACATTGACATAAACCTAAATAAACCTCTTAAGGAGATACGTACCACTTTTTCAAGTACTAGAAGCTTGTATTGTAAATTTCTTTTTTGAACAGGAAAATAGTGTGGGTATGAAATACCGTGGAATTATTATTGTTGATCAACATTTTCTTTTTATTAACAGAAGGAATTGAAAAATTCCAAACTCTATATAGTTGATTTGCCGAACAATGATATCTAATCCGTAGAAAAAGTTATTGAAAAACCTTAAAAAATGTAGAACTACTCAGGTTTTGACTGATTAAGCAAAAATTTTAAAAGAAATAATAATTGATAATTTATTGTTAGAGACTAAAAGAATGCTACCAATTCATCGCAATTTTCAACTAAATTTCTGCCTCGAAGTTATTATCTTTAACATGAAAATTATGTGTATTGTTAAATTTTAGAGCCTGAGAAGGCTAAAATAAATAGAGAAATATTGAAATTTCGTCAATTTAACCAGAGTTGTTATTGTTTTCTCCAAACTGTCAGGATCTTCAATTTATTTTAATAATTCGATGTTATATGGTCGCCCAACGCGAAAGTCTTAATTAATTTACGATAAATCTGAAGATTATAGCCAAAATTACTATTTCTATAGGCCTATCGTTGGAAAGTTGAATGAAATAAGATAAAAAGAAAGCGGAAACCCCATTTTCAATCCCTCATTCAGATGTTAATTGGCTTTGCATGAAATTTTGAATTCTTCAATTTTTTCTGTTAAATAAGTGAATAAAATAGCGCGAGGTACCCACACTGTTCTTTTACTAACCGAAAAAAATTCCAAAATTTTCCATTCAAATTCTTCTGGTATTTAAAGAAAAAAAGTGGTTATACTGCCTTTTAATTGCGGCACCCGACATGGGACGATTAAGTCTCCCCAGACTTTATTCGGCCGCCGAAAAATGAATTCTCCCACAAAAAAAAATAACAAATGGACATAAATCAAGACATATCCACCTGCGCGGGAAGTCGACGATCCCTCGAGACCGGAAGTGCCTACTCCTCGGAGCGCCTCGGCGCGCAGTGAGGCTCACGTTTAACGGGGGCAAACTCCCGGAAACGAAAAGTCACTTGAATAACCGCTTAGACTTTAACTAGACTAATACCATTTTATTCAGAAACCTGATCGCCTGTCGGAGGCATCCTTGCACGGTTCATCGGTTAGGCTCGTGACCGTTTAAGTGGTTGACAGTTTTGACTCACGTTTGAAGAAGTTTGGAAGTCAATGGAGTCATGGAATTCGTAGGCGGTGATTGATGGGCAATTCAATAATTTTCAGTTTATCTGAACGGTTGACCTTCATATCAATAAGTGACGAGTGACAATATCGAATTGTAAGAATAATGTGAGAGAAGATATTAATCTAATTGATGATATTGTTGAGAAAAAAATATTTCTGGATCAAGAATACCAATGTCTGAGAATGAGTCAAATTGAATAGAGAATTTCATAAAAAGAAACAAAATGAGAATCCAGTTTTCACGTAAAGTCTGAAGTTCGTGACATATTTTTGAATTGCTCAAATTATGTAATCATTATTTGTAAACAAACAAAAAGAAATATAAAAATTTTTCTGAAAATTTGTCTTTCCGACTGCAGTAAATGTAAATGAAAAATCTTCGTAATGTGACACTAAAATATTTTTGATAAAAATTTTGTAGAAATATATGATTAATTAATTAATTCTAATTAAGCGTATACGTTGCTTAATAGATAATTTCACATTCTCAGCAAAAATCGTAAATTCCTGATTGAAGAATTATTCTTTCCGTGAATTAATACGAGGAAGAGGAATAATACCTCTTCAATTACATAAGTAATGTAAAATTGCGTAATTCGACGAATTACATACCCATATCGAATGACAGTTTTGTGACGCGGCGGATAGAGATTTTCATCCAGTGTCAATTTCCCAACTTTATCCCGCATCCAATCCGATTTGAATATACTAGACATTTTCTAATTCATTAATACGTGGATTTTGTTTAGACAAACTGAATTGAATTCTTCCGCCCACGCGGAAATCCGGAAATAATAAAGAGAACTGATGCTGTGGTATGTGTGCAGAAGCTAGTGCAGAGCAGATCAGTTGGATCACTCTAGGGGCACAGAACGTCAAAAGCAACCAGTCTGCCTGGTACCGGAAAAAAGACTGCGCAAAAAGGTGCAAGTAATGAGACATTGAAAAATTGAGTGGGGAAAACTGACGTGAACACAGCGATGTATACATCAACTTTTTACGTGCTCTATTAGGAACAACACTGATGCGACTGGAGTGATTACACTCTTCAGCTGTGTTGATCTATTCCAAACAGTTTAAGGTGATATAAACATAGGATCTGACGTAATGCAACACAACTGATTTCCATATTCGTAGAAATTCATAAACATTTATTACTTCTTAAAAATATATTGCAAAAAAATGATGACAAAATTCTATAAATAAATAAATGGAGTAAGAGGAGGAGGGACGATTTATGCAGCCGAGAGTGCTTACGTTGAGAAAAATTTCAGATATGATTTCGGTTCTATTAATACATGAAGAATATTCTCTTCTTTGACTAGGGATGAGTCACGTAAAATGAATACTTGTGAATTGTTTACGATGTGGATAATTCATTGTATTCGTGAGGGATAGAAATATTTTTTTTCGGGCTCAAGATGAATTTGTGGGAAATATTCAAAATAATTTCCATTGCTTAAAATTAAATCTCAGAGTTCCCGATCAATTCTCCGTTAAGTTATTAAGTATTTTGCAGACATTTTATGCAAATTTTTGTGATTTCCTAAAATTTTTCTCACAAAATTCTTTAAGGAGCGAAGAAGTTATTAAGACTCCTTCATGCACTCAATGACGATTTTCATTAAATTCTAATTTATTGAAATTGGATGGATTTTTGTAATTGAGAATTTATATTGTCGATGAGAGACTCAATGACAGTTTAACTTCAAATCAATTATTATATACGAAGTAATAGAAATATTCAAAATTCTGATAAATGTATTCTGAAACCTTCGCCAATTAAAATTATGTATATTTTGATTAAAATTCAAAAACTTGAAATGAAAATTTTGGAGAAATCCAAAATTTAAGGATTTCTCCTTCCCTATCTCGCAATCTAACAAAATGTCGTTTGGTAAACTGTCCTTGACATTCTAATTTTTTCTACCTGTGTTCCTTTAAAAAAATTAATGTTCCCCTAAAAATGCCGAATGTGCTCCCTGTTTTTTTCGAATGGCAACGCAAAAAACTTTCGACGCAGTTTCCGAATAAAGGGCACTTGGTTAAGGGGAGCGAAACCCCACCGGATCAGAAAATTGATCGCACTCGGAGGGTGGCCCATACCCAAGATAATCCCCTATTGCGTCTCACAACTCAACCTAGAACTAGAAAACAGCCAGCCGACTCGTATAGTATACGCAATGCTCTCTTCTATGTACACTAACTAAAGACGCAAAAGTCCACCGCAACCCCTTACATTATTTAATTTGAAAACAATCGAATTTATTCGTGTTTTTTATCCCGAACTATGCATCTAAGTTATTAGTAATTCACGTTCAATAATTGTTCAAACTGAGTTTGCGGGAGGACACTATAAAAAATGCAAAAAAATGTTTCAAACAAAAAATGTCGTTTTCATTAAATCTTGTATAATTTCTCACGTGGTTTTTCTTCTATTCGAACTAATTAGCGAGCTATTGAGCGTTGGAAATTCATTCTGTACTCTACGTACTTGTCTAGAAATTTGAATTCCAAATATCTCGTGAAATAGACCAAGAAGGGCAAAAACGATAAAAGAAAATATGTTCAGTTTTATAAGAGGCACATCTTTTGTGTCAACTATTTTTATCTATCAGCAATAATTTTTGGACATACTCGATCTAAATAAAGACATTGTCCATAACTTTTGGATGCAGTGTCAGACGAAGACCGCCGACAAATTCGGTTCTTCAAGCTAAACAACATAAGAAAAGTAATTTTTTTTCGCCCCTTAGTGTACGCGAATATGGATGATAGTATACGCCGCTTTATGACCCCCACGTGTTCTATTCACCCCTCGATCCTTGGATAAACAATTCTACGGCGAAAATTACCCCGCAAACTCTAGTAATCCAAGCCTAGAACTCACCAGCCAACGCCGCACATGAAAACGCATAAATAAGAGGGGAAAGAGAAATTGTGGCGCGAAACGAGTTTTATTTAGACCGAAAAAATCCATTGGTGTTTAATTTGCACCCACGTAGTGCTTTCAAATCCGGCAATGAAAGGATGAATGCGAACTCTGGATTGAATGAGAATGAAATAAAACCAACAAGAGAAAATAATCTGAGATCAACTCAGTCCTATTAAACTCCACTCCAACCATTCAAGTTTCATTTTACGTTGGATTTTTGTTACTCCCGAGAGAATCAGCCGCAAACTTTTCGGCTGGCGTGACCAAATCTCTAAAAATAGCCGGAGGTAATACATAATACAATCGCAATCCAGACATCGGAAGGGTTCTAGAATATTAATATTCCCCCTCTCCTGGGTTGAAGAAAATTTTATGCATAATAACTCGCTCTGCAGTTCCACCGGTGGGATCCATTATATTGCACAGCGATCGCTGGGAGAAGATAAAAATATTTCTTGATGCATATGCAATTAGCCCCGAGCATTTGCCAAGGGCCACTCAATTACTTCCGGCTGTGAGTCATTTAAAACATTGCCAAATGATAAATCTCTCATCCAATTGAATCTAGGGATTTAATTAGATCCGATATTATCTAGAAAATCATCGAAGATTTACTGATGAATGACCACTCAGGTTTGGGTCATTATCTTAATTAAATGTCCACAATCAGCATTACTAAATAAATTATTGCAATTTGAATAAATTAACGGCATTCTACAATTGCCGACAGTACAAATAACGGAAAACTTAGTTGAATGGTCATAGATTGTCTAATAAATTAACAATAATTTTACCTAGTCGTTGTTTTGAAGAAATTGTTGCTCTCGCGATTCATAAGTTCGCTCCTGAATCTAGCCATCTCGTCCTCCATTTTTCTCATTTCGGCGTCGAAACGCTCACGGATGTTGGAGAATTCGCTGTCAATGACGCTGAAGTCACCGAGTTTAATGGGAATGTTACGCTTGGTACCACTGTCAGCCATTTTTTTGATTATTTTATTTGAAAATATTATAACTGGAACCACTTGATCTTTCACACACTCACTGACCGATAGAGTCGGCTTTTTAGTCTCTTCGATTAACAGATGTTTATGATCAAAGCTCGGG
The DNA here is from genome assembly GCA_030522865.1 of Psyttalia lounsburyi. Classification (NCBI taxonomy): domain Eukaryota; kingdom Metazoa; phylum Arthropoda; class Insecta; order Hymenoptera; family Braconidae; genus Psyttalia; species Psyttalia lounsburyi. The sequence goes on along the minus strand of JAPYZN010001476.1, from coordinate 9,911 downwards.
TCTAGGAATGAGCGGCGCACGCCGCTGACAACCCCTTAAATAGCTGCGCCGCGTACTTTAGTCGGTTCGTGGGTGTTCGAGTGATGCTCGGCAGCCTCCGCGAGCACTCGGATACACTCGATACCCTACGATTTGCGTTGGAATGTTCACGAATGCGCGCACGATTTCACTTTTATTTTATTCCATTTGAAATTGATTCTTCATTGTCGGTTTAGTTTTTCAAGCCATGAAGATTTAAGTTCATTTTGAAGAGCGATCATCTCATTAAGTTAGGAATGCATCACAATCCTTGAAATGATGAGGAACGATTAAATATTCCAGTGATTCATAATTTGATTTTTTCCGAAAACGATCGATATGTTGCTAGCTTTTTCCACTCGATTCACAATATATTTTGACGAATGATGTCAAAAAGAGCGGGTGATCACATTAGACGGCAGAAATTACACTATTTCCAAGGTGTATGACTAATCCTCGGTTATGTTCAGTTACGTGTGTTTATTCCTAGGTTGTTAGTGGCATTATCAAACAAAACGAACAATTGTTTGGGATGAAGCAAATCAGAGAGCAAATGACATCAACCATCCAGTCGCTCTGTGCAATTCAAATATGTCATTTGTGCATGCGATTAGCGCGCATTCGCTAATGTATCGCAAGGACAAATTCTACATTTCAATGACCTCATGAATATTCTCTTCGGCTGGAGATGTGTATTTTTTCAAATATTTGATTTTTGCTTATTGCATTTTGTTCATTTTGTGAAAAAAAATTGTATATGCTGATCACATGTAAAAAAGTCCGAAACTGGCGACTCGCTTCGCTTGGTTCTGAGTATAAATGGACTGCTAAGGGAGGCTTGAAGTGGGTATACCGCATTATGGATTGGACTAACAATTTCCCGACCGTTCGTATCGTCTAAGAAGTGTATAAACAATTCAAATGTCAGAGATTTTGCCTAGAAAAATTTTTAATGGAAGTTCATGAAGATAAAATCGTCCGGGTTAGTTCGCGCTCAATTCTCAGTCTAATATTTTTTTCATCACGCTGTGTCGGAAAAGTAACTTTTTCCACACATTGAGATGAAAAATTATATTCGTAACTCGTGAAAAAAGTGGTTTTTGACTCGTGGGATTATATCCCTCGCCTTCGGCTCGTGATATAAACCTCGTCGGAAAAGTAACTTTTCAGTCACTCGACTCTCCGCTTCGCGTCGAGTGACTGAAAAGTACTTTTTCCTCAGATTGAGATGAAAAATTATGTTCGTAACTCGTGAAAAAATTGGTTTCTGACTCGTGGGATTATACCACTCGCCTTCGGCTCGTGATATAAACCTCCCACTCGCCAAAAAACATTTTTTTTCACTTGTTACGAAATATACTAGTTCGTAACGCGTGAAAAAAGTGGTTTTTGACTTGTTACGAAATATACAATTACAGTCATTAATTTGGAATTGCCAAAATCCTATAGTCTCATGAGAAAATGGTTCAAATTGAGAACCGCTTGCCACAAATATGCATAAAATATCAAAATTCAAGAATTTATGGCCCACTTCTATTGTAAATTATGCAACTTTGCCAAGCGTTTTTCAATCGATGTTTTCTCAATGAAAAAAAAAAGTTCAATTTGAAGTGCTTTTGTAAATAATAATGGAATGGAATTAGTTTATTCTCTATCATTTTCTTCGTAGACGAAAAAAATTGAATATTAATTACTTTTCTAGTAAATAATAAAACAGAATTCTTTTTTTAGTGCCTTATTGAACGACGAAAAGTCCATTCCGGTTCTTTTTTAATCGATGAATGTCTGTTCTATGACCGTATTATTGATGCTGATAATGACACAAAACTATATTAAATTACATTCATGCGATGACTAATGAAATTCCATGATCGATGACATAATATTTAAATTTCGTGAACACTTCACTCAATATCATACTTATAATTTTTGTCTACAAATAACCGAATTTTCTATACCGATTGTCGCATTGAATTACGACTAAAAATTTCGGTGAACGAACAGAGGGAATGAGCTTCGCGCGTGCCTGTATTGATCGGGAGTTTACATTTATTATTTATTTTAAAGTGAATTGTTATATTGTTTACCTGACCATATGAGGCCGTTCATGCCATTAAAGTTAACACCTGATCCTCATCCTCTTAAAAATTAATGCTAATTCTTTTAATGATTAAAGGACTTGAAAAACTAGCCCTCAATTTTGTTAACAATCCAGCTCGAAAATTCTTCTCTCCTTTTTTTTCTGTTTTCTTCAATAAATTCAGTTGTGTTGACCAAATTTAAAACATTGATCGCAGCCTCAATGAATAGGAAATGGAGGTAGGAAGGCGAAATAATCTTTAAAAAATCTATAAGCTTGATTTCAAAAAGTGCAAACTTTCGAAGTGTTGAGATTAAACATTGGGTTGTTCAGGGAGTGAAGCTTTCAACCGATTGTAATAATTCATTGGTGTAAGTTTGAACCGAAAGTAGTTTTAAATACCTTGTCAAGTAGACCATTAGACAGTTCCCGGTAACGATTTTCAATCCCGAATGTAAATATAAAATCTATTAAAGATTTTTTTTATTTACGAAAGTTTAGTGTGCAACGAAAAAAACTAAAGGGCCGGGGATTCCGGGGAACCAAACTCCACGGGAGTAAAAAACCGCACAACGACAAGCCGGAAATATACTATTCCATTTTTCCACTGCGTTCACACCAATGGTGATTGTTAATTTTTTTGCTTCGGAGTGGGTAATTTATTAACCGTAAAATTTTTGTTTCCTACACTGACCGAAAAATGTACTTTTGGCTGAAAAATTAATTCTTGGTTCAAGAATATTCTTTACGATCACATAATTCTTGAGTCAATCTTTTTCTCTTGTCCCTTCAGTATGCACGTTGTCCAGGGAAAGAAAACCTTATAACTTTCCTTCTCTGAACAATGAAAAATACTAAAGGAACAAGAGAAAAAGATTGGCTCAAGGATTCTGTGATAGTAAAAAATATTCTTGAACTAATAATTAATTTGTCAGCCAAAAGTACGTTTTTCTCTCAGTGTATATCATCAGTAAAAATATTTTTCATAATCTTTTTCTGTCCATGCATTTTCTAGGCGCTCATAAGAACTAATTTATCAAAAAAAGTTTTTTTTTAATCAAAATATCCAAAAATTGTATTGCTTAACTTGGCTTATACTAATTGATTGATTGATGGAAGTCGAGATCTGCTTGAGCCCAGGATTTTTTTCATCGCTGTATTTTTTAGTAGAATATTATTGAAGAAGTCATTAATTTCTATTGGTAAATTCATTTTTTTCTCGTTACTATTAGTTGATTCAAGTTGTGTAACTTGAGTAAAATGTTTGGTATACGTGATTGACACCTATGGCATGACGATTCTGACTTTCGTGGATCATTTTTGTTTACATATCTTACATGACAATTGAACCACAGCGGACAAAAATGATTAAAAACACAAAACAAGAGATCAAAAAATTCTCAAAAACGAAAAAAAAATCCTCTGTATATATTGTAATTATTGTTTATCTTACGTTTCGGAATGATCAATCAAATAACAAAATAGACTCTCCTTTTCAGATGAAAATCTATATTATTCTTATGGGGAAACGAACGTTTTTGCATGGGGGACATTTCAAAATGGACATTGAGATGTGAAAATTTAGAGCAATTTTTTTTCATGTATTTGGCATATTTGGCATATATTTGCAAGGTGAAACGAAAATGCAGATTGTCAAAAAACACCTAAATACATATATCCTCTCTGAACACATAAAATCAGTAGTACCTATACGAAGATTGTTTACTACAAGTTGAAAAAATTAGAACTGCCTGCCAAAGTCCAACGTCCATCATCGATTGTTTATTCAAAAGTAGAATTGCATTACACACAACGATTATTCTAGAACAAATTCGTTACACCGGCAGCATCAGTGATCCCATTGCAAAGATTAACGAACGAAATTAGTCATGAAAATATGAGTTTTGATTCATCCACGGCTCAGTTGTAAATATGGCAACTACTCTCGGAATAAACACGTGATGATGCCCGGCATATTAACGTCGCGTTTGCATCACAGTGGTATGCAAGAAGGAGGCAGAAACGTTTTTCGTTGTGAGCATGAGGTGTTCCCGCTATTTTTAATGGTCATCTCCTTCGCGCTCAATGAATGACGTGACCACGATTTTTGAACATAAATAGTTCGGATGCCCTCAGTCAAGGACATCGGATCATCCGGATCAATCAGGAAGATGAAGTGGTTGGAATGAAGGCTCCAAGCAATGTTATCCTGCATTATTGAATGTAATTTGAATCTAGCGTAATGCAATTGTGGGAATATTTAATTGACAATGGTGATGCATCGATGGATATAGAACGCAAAGGATCGCAAGACTTCGTCTTTTTTCCTTTACAGCTTTAAACTGTTGGACCTGATTGGGGTTGACTTTAAATGCAAAAGTGTGTCAATGCCGAAACGCCGAGATCCAGATGCATGAATCAATCGATCTCACCTTTTACGAACGATTAACCACTCGCCAGAACGCCAGTAATGCCGAATTGGGGGAGTTCTCCTGCACGGAGAGAAGGTAAAATTATAAATTACTATGTGAACCTAGCAATCGAGAATCATACCGAAGAAACTTCAATAATTAATTTATCTTAACCGATTTTGTTTATTATCATTTTTTTTGTCATTTTAATCCAGTAATTTTTAACGAAGAAAAAACTGTAAAATAGACGGTCGAAAAAATATTTTTCATGAACGTCAAAAACGCTTTGAGTTTTTTTTTACAAAGGGTTACTATCCAGCGATGGGGATTTACTCAATCCATATCGATTTTTACCATGTCAAATCGGAATTTTTTGGTTTACAATTTGAAATTTCAATTTATTCTCTCCCGCCCACTACATTTTGTTCCAAAAATATGATAAATTACAATGTAGACTAGTAAACACTCTGGTAGGATAGCGTTGATTGTTTTTCATTTTTGTAGTCACTATTTTTCTTTTGTTTGTTCTCATCCGTCTGGTGCTACATTTTATTTTAAAAAATAACGGTATATTCTTTTTGTGTAAAGGCTTGGCAATAGGTCAATTTTTCGATTCTCTACATTTGCTTAAAAATGAATTAGTATGATATGAAACATCAAAATAGTTGATTATTTGAGGAATCTTGATATCTGAGTAACCAAATTTGACTATCATTAGTACCAATTTACAGACAAAATTTGAGGATCTTTGCATTCATTATTCTTGAGTTGTAGAAACAGTTATTCTCAAATAGACATAAAAATGTACAGACACACACAGACATTGGTCGAAAACACTTGTTTTCACGTGTCATGATATTTCTACGAATTTCCACCGAAAATTACGATTCCAAGACTTTTATTCGGAAGCGCAAATCAGTTTTCTGGAAAATGAATAAACATCTTTAATGAATTTCTGTGGTTTTTAGCGTGGGAGAACGTGAATCCCAAGTGACGTCATTGAGAGCCAATTCAGAGTCGTCGCATCACGAGTGGAGGCACCAAACATGGGATTCGTATTGATGACTCTAGGGTAATGAAATGAACCACAAATTTCCCTCAACCGCGACATCAGAGAGTTCTGCATTTCATTATTCGGTAGCAGATAAAACAAAATTCCCGGAGAGTCTAGACCTCGGAGTCGAGAAAAATGAAAAAGGTGATTGGGATGGATTTTTATTACTTACCATTTTACGCCAAGTGGTATCAGTGTAGCGTTGGAAAATAATTTATGGACAGTTACGTGATTTTTTTGTCACTGGTTTATTGCACTCCATGCGAAAATTCTCAAATTACATTATGCATTCGTTATTTTCTACTTTTTGACATTGTACAATAAAACGTCGTAACGCACCGGTTGGTAAATGTAATTTTTAACGAATGTGATTACAATATGTAAACGTCACAGTCGTCAAAAATGACATTCATCAACCAATAGCAACAACAATTAAACTATTTCGATGGCATATGAACGAAACAATAGATTACGTCACGAGCGATACGTAATTGTTGTCAATTTTCCTATTTTTATTCAAAATCTAATGAAACTTCAAACTGTTATTGAGTTTTCTACAAATCCATTCATTTGTCAATAACAAAATGTTTTGAAATCCCTGAAAAATATGTTTTGATGCATATTATTTCTTAAATTCGTTACAGGTTTGATACATATGTTTGTTAAATTTGAAAAAAAAAAAATTTAAGAAGCTTTGATAGAATTGAGCCAGAGAATTTAAGGACAGCCTATTGGGATATTCTCAAGTTGTAACTTTTTGAAATCTCAAATCGACATTTTGGGAACTCCCTTTCGAGAAAAATTGAATTTGAGTTTTGGAAGGTGTAACTGGAGTTCATGAAAATTTCCATTTGCGACCTTCGAAAGTACTCACTTGAGACTTGGAAAGTCTAATTATAGAGACCGCCCAAGATCCCAACTTTGAAATTTTCAAATTGACGGCTTCGAAAGTCACCACTTGGGGCTTCCGAAACTGGCAATTGGCTATCAGGGTTTCAAAATGTTGTCTCAAAATAATTCATAAATATGTTTGCAGTTGAATAATGAAGAGCCCCGGAGAATGTCTTTGAGTGGCAGTGAATGGAGATATCCGAAGGGAATATAATACGAGGAAATAAACTCGGTTGAAGGGCTTGGCGTGGGTTTAGGTGCTCATATCTCGATGACATCATCCTTAGCTGTAGGTAGTCGGAGGGAGTTTGTGAAGGCACGTTAACCTCGCACCATGTCACGGGCAAGTCCCCATCGTTTTCACACACACACACAGCAAAAGTCCTTGATAGTGCCACGGCCGCCCAACTTGGAGTCTCGTCGTGACTGGGTATAGAAATCGAGGCAGAATGGACAATTATATATAACTGGTACGTCACCGAATGTGTGGGCACTTGTGGGGATAATAATGTCATGACGACACGCTCCAATGCCCTTAGCCGTTCGCATTCTTCGGTATTCAAAACGAGTAGTGGAGGAGTCCATGTGTTTCAATGAATTACAAAATTTAATACTTTGTTTTAGATGGCTGTCTGCTGACACAAATTCATTCTTGTTAACGACAGGGGTAGACTGAAATGATTTATTAGTGGGGTTGAGGTGTAATTCAGAGGTGGGTATTATTGAGACGTAGAGGCTTCTCGTATTTTCTACTGGGGTATTTATAAATTTGGAACGCCACGTCTGATGGGCGATCTTTCGCTGCAAGCTTCGTCGTCATTTCGGTTGTTTTCTTATGCATACCACTCGGAAAACTCACCACCATCAAAAGGTTGGGGGTCTCGTAAGCGGTTGGGGGTTGCGAGACTGAATTACTTGGGTAATTGCGTATATGCGATGTGTGTGGTGAACATTTAGAATATTTCAGATAAAAAAGGCTATAAACGTTCCAGTTCTTTAATGAAAAATAATAATAGTTAAAATATACTTCACAGAGAGAAATTTTTCAGCAGAAATTACGGTTTCATTTGGTAATTGTATTGAGTTTTCGTCGCCCGGAAAAAAATCTGGCCGCACAGTAAATTTAACATTTTTAACAATAATTATATTCAAGTCTAGATAGTTTGGAATAAGCCGTGAAAAAAGTTTGCTGAGTGGTTAGGTAATTTTTCCCAAAAAACTAGAGAATTTTGAGTACGCAGTCACCGAAAAATGTACAAATCTAGATAAGTTTTATTAAGTAACTAAATTATTTTGATTTGCAGGAGGAAGGCACGTCTATACTAAAGGAGCGGCGTCCTAAGACTAATGAATATGACAGAGGATAAAAAATGTTCTCTGGGAAATGAAAAACAGAAATATCATTTTATGATTCGAAAAGGACCAGAGTTCTCGAAATTTCCACTTCTGTTGAGAATTAAACCGCTCTTGAGTGCGGAATATGACAGATCGAAAATTAGTACCTCGCTCGAGCTGTTCTCCCGAAATGTCATAAAGTGTTGTCGAGTGAGTTTTGTACAACAACGAAAGCGTTGAATTATCGGCCGCAAATGTTGACAAGTTTTTTCATGGAAAAAAGCAAAACAAATTTTAGCAATAAAATATTCTTTTTATAACAAGTTGAAACGAGTTTTACCGTCGTAGTTTCTGGCAGTCGATTGTCGAAAACAAATATGTTTAGCAAGAATATATTTTCTTGTCAATGTGCATCTTGGCAACAGAAAAATAGCTGTCACATTTTTAAACTGTTTTAACATGTATTATGCCATTTTTTCTCACTTCATAAATCCCTCCGACCTTGATATTAATTTTTTCAATGGTTATTTATAAATTCCGTCGCTTATGCATTGGAGAAAACTTATGAAGCAGTCTGACAACTAATGATGACAAAATACAATGAGCGTTCAAAATCAAGCGCCTCCGTAATGATAATGCAGTTCTCAATCTTATCAATGTGAATTCGGAAAGAAGGTTGCCAAGAATTGTAGAGTGCGTTAGTGACCGAAAAATCTAAAAAACGTGATACGAATAGACATCAAGAGGCATGAAGCCTGACCGAAAAAACGGAAAACCTTCGAAATTGACTAAAAATGGGGCTGATAACGAACCGAAAACGAAGAAGCCCTTCGACAAAAAAGCCTACAGACTGAAAAAGTACAGCAATAAATATAAAGGTGAGAGATTCGTTTTGGAGCGCCTGCTCTAGGTTAGACGATGTGAAACTGTCATAATAATTCCTACTTTCATTTGTAATAATAATTATTGATATTATTTTTAGTGGAACAGTGGGAAGATCGAAGGAAGAAAGCTGTATTGCGTGGATTCTACAAAGACCTTGAGAGAGAGAACAAGCATGCACCCTCTAGGCCATTATTACTTGCCTCAGCCAATCCTGAAGAGGAAAATAAAGAGAAGTAAGTCATGATAATTCTAGAAACGTATAAAAGCAAATATAAATCTACATTAATCAATTATTTTACTTAATAGGCAACCCGGGAAGAAACGAAGCGCCTTTCACTCCGCGAAACTCGAATTTCAACGGAAGCAGGAAGAAAAGAAACAGAAGAAAGAAGAAATGTTGAGAGCGAAATCGGAACGAGAGGAAGCCCTCCAGAAATACAAACAAAAACGAATGGAAAATTATAAAAAATTGTCAAAGAAGACGAGGAAAGGTCAGCCAGTAATGAAAGACAGATTAGAAATATTATTGGAGAAGATTCAACAAACTACTTGACCTGACAGAATGAATAACAAAATATCGATTCTCTCTCTTGTAAACTCTTTTGTAATAAATTTTCAAATCAATTGATTCACATGTATCTAAATGCGTTAAAACAATCCCTTCAGAAGTATAAACAAAACTATTGAAGACTGAACAAAAATGACTAAAATAGGAATGACAGCTTCGGTAATGAATAAAAAATCGGCAGAAATACTTAGTAGTAATACGATGAGACCTACAAATCGTGTTTTGATTGATTGTTTGATTATTTTATTTTGAAAGGGAATAGTTTTGCAGATTAAAGTGCAGGTTGTGTACAAAACTTATCTCGAAGATCAACCAATAATGTGACTTCAAAATAAAATGGATTTGTCGCTTTTTTACCTGATAAAATGGATTTTGGTAGGTAATTACTAAACATTTTATTCAAACCTCTATTTTCAGCTAAAAGACAATAGTATATTTCGTAACAAGTGAAAAAAGAATGGTTTTTGGCGAGTGATATAATCCCACGAGTCAGAAACCACTTTTCTCATGAGTTACGAATATCATTTTTCATCTCAATGTGTCGAAAAAGTACTTTTCAGATACAGCGTGATAAAAATAATTTTTGAAACCAACAAAATTTAGCACAGAAACCGGTTCTAGATTATTATGATATTTTCGCCAGACTGCTCTTAAATTTGAGTCAAAAAA
>JAPYZN010001475.1:6284-43337 GCA_030522865.1 Psyttalia lounsburyi | reverse complement strand
TACATCTGACATCTATCCAATCTTCATGAGAATAAAACAAACAATTAGTCAGAAAAAATACTAAATTTGGGTGTTTTTCGTGGACTGGATGAGATAGAATGATAAAAGTCTAGGAGAAGCTTTCTACACTAAATTCGCCATCAGGGCTGCTGTTGAACTTCATTCTGAAGCCGGGGTTCAAGGATTGGGTCTTCTGGTCTACGTTCAAGAAGCTCATGCAATTTAAACACGATTTAATAAGGATTATAATGTCCATTGAAATTCGTGATTTTATTTGGTAGATGTTATTAAAACGACATTTTAGTCTTTAAAACATTTAATTAGTTCAGTACATTAGCCTTTAGCAACTAGCAACTTCAAAGAGATGAATTGCCTACCATAATGTTCTACAATAAGTTGATTACCAAAAAACCGACTGTATCATCTTTCCGCAAGACAGATTTTCGGAATGATAGAGTTAAATATGATTAAACGAATATTCCTAGATAGTTTATGAACAGCTCGATCAAAAAGTAAAGATCGAATAAAAAATCGGTGTTTCAAAAGTTCATTCATTAATCATCAAAAGCACAAGAGCCAAAATTATGGTTTCCACACTCACAACGAAATATACATTTTCATCACAGTATGCCAAAAAGGAATGGTTTGGTGCACGCGAAGCAACAATTTACCGGCGCTGGCTAAATATCCTCAACGATAGCTAATGGAGACTACAGTAGCACGAGAAAAAAAATCGGTAATTAGGATGGATAATGATTCCTCACAACTTTGCAAGTAAACGGAATTGATTCATCACTTAGCGTCTAAACTAAGTATAATCCGCAATAAAATCAAGGCGGGCTCAAGTAGGTGAATAGTTAGATGGGTGGGAAATGAGCACCTTTGGGCACCATGGTGCACCTTTTGGGTTCATTCCAGCCGCGTCCCCGTCGCGAACTCTGGGTAACGCTAAGTACTGGAAAGGTTTGTTATACCTTTCCACACGTTGAATTGAATTTATTTAATTTATTTAAATTAAAAAAATTTTTATACCTTCAGTAGGGAAGGAGTGGGGAAGGATCCGCACATCTACCCAAGCATACTGAATTTCAATCCATTATGTCTTGACTTTAGCAATTAATTTGAAGCAACCAGCTTTCCGCCCCCAGAAATGGTATTTCCCATCACATATCAACTATATTATAACATCTTTCAGTCAGTTTGCCAATGGAAAGTTAGGAATCGTTATAACGTACTATTACCAAAAAATCCGTTCAAAAACACCTTGACCTCGCCAGCATCATAACTGTGGTCCGTTCTCTTCCGTTCTCTCGTTCGCTCTCATCAATTAATTTTTCCATCGGTAGCTCTCAATCAAACGATTTAACAGGTGTAGATCAACAATCCGATTTTTCTCATTCAAGCAATAATCTACCGCGCGACGCATGCGCACTCTCTGATAACGCAGGCGCGGGCGCGGGTCGGTACAATGCGCAACCGATGTGACCAAATGGGTACTATGTTTCACGGTGCAGCCGTCAGGCAAGTTGGAGCCAGTCAGCGGTTGCAAATGGCGACAGCCACTAAATTCGTGGCACCGACTCGCGTTTAGTTAACGCCTCTCCCCTTTCCCCCCGGTGAAAATAAACGCGACCGTAAAGTTGGCGATAAAAACACAATTTTTCGTATCGGTACGTACAAAAATTTGATCCATCGTTAAATAATTCATTAGTGTACCAAGAAAAAAATCTGTGAGGAGCCTTTGAGGTAGTTAACGGGGAGGGTTTCACACAGCAAATTCTCCGGGTACTGATTTTTTTCATTCACATTTCACCGAGACATTCTCTACAATTAAATCCACCACCTCGTTCCCTAATTATTCAGCCGTATTTGTGATTATTCACGATCAATACGACTCATCTGTCTCTTTAATATTCACATATTTGGATGCAATAGAGTCCGGTGAGTCAATTTACTCCGAATAAAAAACATATTTCCATTCTCCGCCGCTCGATCTTTGACTTTTGGGTGTTGCGCGCGCGGTTGTTAGACAACCCGCTGTCAAAAAATTACATATGTCTCTTAAATTACATCTTATTTGATGAATTGGGTCGTGTCGTACGATGTCTCTGGCCGTTCTTACGCAGTATATACATGTATTGTATGAGCATTGGGCACGGGTCTCAACGAATTGATAAAGTGGGTGGAATTACTATTTTTTCGTTGCAAGGTGGTTTGTAATCGAGTGAATGGTACGGGATTATATTGATTACAAGTTTTATTAACTACTCTATTGCAATTTTGCATTCTTAATGGTCGGAAAAACTAGTTTCACTCTCGATTCGTAATTATTTTTTACTTTTACAAAGCGCTAGAAAAATTGAATGTTGAGAGAACTAAATAATTGTGATTGTTGCTAATCCATTGTTGATATTATTTTTGTCATCGTGAGGTCATATGAACCAATCTCACTTTCCTCAATTACTGATTTTTTGCTGAACTTTTTGGAGCAATGAAACAGTTAAATATCAGAAACAAAACAAATAATGATCAATAAATAAATAATAACAAAATACCTCAATCATAGTGATTTTTATTAAATTTTTTACAAGGAATTGTATTGATCCTATCTTTTCCAAATTATTTTCTTGTAATGTTGCATTCTTAGTTTTGAAAAACTATTTTCGGGCATTGACTGAATAATTATTGATCATTTTTGGGAAGTAATTGAAGAGGTCAATATCGAAAAGATTGGGTGATCGTGATTATCGTTAATCTAGTATTGATATTATTTTTATCATTATTAGGGCCCGTGAGACTAATTAACTTTTTCAACTGCTGATTTTCCGCCGCATTTTTTGGAGCAAGGGAAAAATCAAAGTAAATCATCGTGATTATTATTAAATTTGTTTGCTGTGGTTATTATGGTTATCAAATACGGTTAATACGATTATTCGATTCTACTAACTACTAATTATTTCAAATCTGCATGGAGCAACCATACAATTATGTGCATATAAATAAATATGTCAAGCGGACTAAATGATCATCATTGTGATTAACTGATTATTGATATTATTGGGATCATCTCGAGGTGCTGTGAAACTAACCCTCATTTTTCACCACCAGATTTTGATTTGTATGTTTTTTGGCATAAAAAATTATTTATTCGGTCTTAATAGGCCAAAATATTTTTGGATCAACTATTGCTATTGGTTTTTACATTTACAAAGGGCGACAGCGAAAATAACTCCATTTGTCAATATCTATTTTTCTAACTGAAAAATTATATATATAAGAGGATTATGTCTCTTATATGTAGAATTATGCACTTGTAAAAAAATAATAATTCAAGACCTTCAATTGTTCATTAATTTGTTGTCCGCATTATTATTTGTCTTTATACAGTGCCATAATTAAGTTTTTCAAATCCTAGACGTTATTAATTTTGTTGAAGTAATGGTAGGATTATGCATAGAAGAGATAATTGTCGTGTTTATTGTTAATCAATTGTTCTTACAATTGTTAATATTTACTCATATGACACCAACGCAATTTTTCACTACCAAAGTTACATTTAATTGTTTTTAGTAATAGTCGAAATTATATAACGCGATCACATGCTCGTGATATTTACTAATCAATTGTTTCTATTGTTTTCGATGTTGACCAGGTGGTCCTGTGCCGAATAAATAAATCAAGATGCCAGCGGTACGTGGGGACGGCATGCGTGGACTCGCTGTATTCATTTCGGATATAAGAAATTGTGAGTTATTAAATTTTCATTCAACAATATCAGTTGAATTTAACTCGAGATCATAAATGTATGACAATTGTGTCATCAACAATGTTCGTGTGCATAGAGACTCTGCCTGGCTAGACAATTGATACAAGTTTAGATGCATGCGTGGCATCATCAACGATTTTTCCCGGCGTGCTCACTTCTGCGGGAGATAAATTGTCATTGAATTTGAGGAGGAGAGATTCCGCGGCGGTTTTCGCCTTGGTGTTTCGTTTTTTTTTCATACGTGAACGTGATGCAAGGGGGGCGGAACACTGATATAGCACTATCTTTCGATACAGAACGTTTTATGGAATGTTTTAGATGTTTTTTTTTACTTTCGTAGGGACTGGACACGTCCGGAGTATTGTTTTATGTGGGTAATTGAATTTATCTAATTGGAGATTGATGGACACTGGGGACACTGGGGTTGAGGTGTTGTTGCTTAGAAGGTCATTGTGGATGAATTTTTAATACGTCATCTTCGAAAAGGTCAGGCCAAGTGGCATCGTGCCATTCATGCCTCCCCCATTCCGCTTTTGAGCTATTGGAGACTTTGACGATCACATATTGAACAGGGTGTCGATATTGTAGTCGGATCATTATTCAATCACTAAATTTATTAGAAGATAATGCTGATGTATATGACTACACTGATTACGTAGTTGATTGTATTGTTTTAAGATAGTGCTAAACTTTTGATAAATCTATAAAATATTGAAAATTATAAACAATGTACAAAAACTCTATTAGACTCGGAATCGTTTTTCTCTGAACTCAATTATCGTTTTGGTATGTCAAAAAAAAAATGTGGAAAAATCACTATTTGTCATAATTTCCTTACATGGAATGAACTTTTTTTTAGTACAAATTAACATTCCGGTTTGTAATCGTCTAGTATTTTTGCTGGTCGGGAAAAATTACCTCACCGCATAGTAAAATTTACTATCTTTAACGACAATGATGTACACGTCTAGACAATTTTTAGTGAGGGGTAAACAAATTTTACTGAGAAGTTGGGGATTTTTTTACGGAAAACTAGATAACTTTTATTAAAAGGAGTCAACAAAGCACTACACGATTATGTAACGAAATCTTAATTTCTACTGAATTTGTCTCTTCGTGTACGAGATGATTGGCAGAGGTCTCCGCATTAGATAGCTAAAAAATTAGGTGGACATCGCCTGTTGATGTTTTAAAAACTAGATCGAAATTACAAATATTTCGATAGGCTAAGACCAATTATGATTGTTGATCTGAAGATCTTCAGTTACGAAATTTCGTCCAGTAGCGCGTATAAAATTGATGGAATTTCTATGTAATCCATATTATCCAAAGTTGTCACACCTCGCATTGTATTAACTTTTCCTAAAAACTTCTCCCTCAGTGATAAATAAGATATTAATATATTTTTTATAAAATTTCGACAACCGATTTTCAGAGTAGAAAATTGATGGTTTTCAATTATTTATGAAGAACGACGTAATTCTACATGATGCTACGAAAATTAAATATTTTTCAGTGAATTGCTTTCCATCATTTAACTAAGATGGATAATCCCATCGGAGTTTAACAAATATAATTTTAATGAGAAAAGGAATGCAAAAACACCACCTTTCTACATTAAAATCTAGTTGTGTGGGAATTCTCATGTTTAATTAGAAATGTTGAGGATTTCAACAAAACATTGACTTCTCTAACAATATTCATCATTCAAGAACAGATTAGTCAATTCAACTCAGAATTCAGTCAAAATTTAAATACAAATGGTTGTTTACTCATTTTTTTGAGAAGATGCAAAAATGTCTCGTTACATAACTTTTCTATTTTATCGAGAGTGAGCCGTTCGAGTGGTGAACAATTAATTGAATCAAATTAATCTCACTATTTCATTCATTGAACCCATTCGTATTATCTCGAAAAGGCATTGAAGACTAATTGACCAATTATCGATTAGGCAAGAGCAAAGAAGCTGAGATTAAGAGGATAAACAAAGAATTGGCAAATATACGAAGCAAATTCAAAGGCGATAAAACACTTGATGGATATCAGAAGAAAAAATATGTCTGCAAACTACTGTTTATTTTCCTCCTCGGTCATGACATTGATTTTGGACACATGGAGGCTGTCAATTTGCTGTCCTCTAACAAGTACTCAGAAAAGCAAATCGTATGTATCAAAATGTTCATAGAGTTAGTTTGTTATTCAATTTATTGTCATTATTCACGTTTAAATCAATCATTCTTTTACAGGGATATCTCTTCATATCGGTTCTAGTAAACACAAATAGTGATCTCATAAAGCTCATAATTCAGAGTATCAAGAATGATCTCGGTTCACGTAATCCCATCCACGTGAATCTGGCATTGCAATGTATCGCTAATATTGGTAGTAAAGAGATGGCCGAAGCCTTTGGCAATGAAATTCCAAAACTCCTGGTTTCTGGGTAAGTTGTGGAAATGATCAATTAAAAAAACATGGCAAACACTCACAACACAGAACATTATACGTTATTTTCACAATTCTTGCTCATGGGATCTAGGCGTCTGGATATTAGGTAACATCCATGAGAATTAATTTGAAAATGCATTCATTGAATTTGGCGGTGAAATGGTGAAATTCAACACGCCCATTTTTCGTATTTCATTGGAATATTCAAATAGCGAATGACTGTAAAAAGTATCAAGAGGGCGTTCTTATAAGCTATTTTTCCATATAGAAATGTAACTGTCCTGACATTTTCTCATAAAACCGTGGTTGTTTTATAAATTAACGTATAATTAGGTACCTCAAAGTCCCTCGTCAGGAAAGCTTTATAACATATGGTGCTGAAAGAAGATTATAGCTTATGTTGAGAATTTTCTCATTTACTTGAAATTTTCTCTGAAAGCTACTCACTCCCGAACTCGTTTGAAAATTATTAAAGATAGAGAAAAACAATTGGAATTTTTATGTTAAATAAGAACGGGAAATTCTGCGAACTTATACTAATAGTCTATATATATAGAGAAGTTTCAAAAAGATTTTATTAAAACATCTATTATTCAATGCATATCTAGTGAAAGTTCTAATTCGAAATTCATACTGGGTTAAGAATCCTAGAAAATCATGAAAATATCGGAAACAATTCCCTTCAGTTTCCACTTGTTAAAATTTAATTCAGTTTACAAGTATAGTATATCATCGAATTTCTTAACCGGCATCCTGAACTCAGGCTACATATAACTCAATATCTACGTTTCTTCAATATACACAAATTGAATTCTTATGAATTTTGACTATGCATTAAGACTTGTTTAAAAACGCTCAGATTTGGCAATTAATTTGATAAAGCCCGTCTAGACTGATTACAAAAAGGAAACAATGCACTCATATCAGTAAAACAACGCTATCACTTCATCACAGTCTGAAAAAATCGATGAATTGATAACAGAAAACGTCAAAAGTATTTATCTCACCCCACCTTCCGTGAATCAATCCTATTGGATTTGCAATCCAATTGGATCTCATTTCAAATCCAATTCAAAGTCAAAACATTGAGAATTGGCACGTCGCTATCAATTCAATTTGTCTAAATTTCTAGCAGTGTTTAACGATTTACCATTTCGTCACTGAATTCAATCTCACATTACAAAAAAAAAATGTAATTAAATTAGTTCCTCTCCATTCCCTCCATTAAATCTTCCACCAAGTTCTTTCCAACGATCCCCACACACATCTCCAATTGCTTCAAAAACCCATTCTTCCAAGATCTTTTGTCCCAAAGGTTTTTGGTCCAAAATTATTTAGTTCAATCACTCAAATCATGCAAAAACCACTTCGTTCATTGAAATATAGGTCCAACAATGAAACATTGGACAGATAGAAACCATTATATTGAAGCAATTAATATACATGAATATTTTTGGAGCATATACGAAATTAATTACAATGAGCAGCGATGATAGATCATATAATCATGATGAGGAAATCCAACTAGACAGTCTTTAGGGGATAGAGACCCGAATCACAGCAAATTGAAATTCCAGTGACGAACAATATAAAAATTGAAAATAATAATGCGTTTGAAATATTACATAGAATTGATTGCCGCGAAAAAAAGTTTGATTATGTAATTGTTCTTTTCATAGCATTCAAACTGAATAAAGACATAGAACGTTCGCATTCTTACGGATCTTAATTCTTTCAGTTTAATGACATGGCACTGTTGCTTAATTAATCGTTGAATAAAAAAATGAATTGAATGAAAACAATTGGACTGAAGAAACAATGAACGAAAATTACCAATGAATGAAATAATATTGGACCAATATATATTGAATTTATATTGAACTTTTTCACCTCCAACTAAAACTCTTCTTACAAACTACAGAGATACGATGGACGTGGTGAAGCAGAGCGCAGCCCTCTGCCTGTTGCGCCTCCTGCGGACAGCTCCAGACGTAGTTCCAGGTGGTGAATGGACTTCGCGCATAGTGCACCTCCTCAATGATCAACATCTCGGGGTCGTAACTGCAGCAGCTTCTTTGATCGACGCTCTAGTAAAGCGAAATCCAGAGGAATACAAGGGCTGTGTAAGCTTAGCAGTCTCACGCCTGAGCAGAATCGTCACATCGAGTTACACAGACTTGCAGGACTACACCTACTATTTCGTCCCAGCACCCTGGCTCTCTGTGAAGCTCCTGCGACTTCTCCAGAACTACACTCCCCCAGCCGAGGATCCAGGTGTCCGAGGAAGACTGAATGAATGCCTAGAAACGATTTTGAATAAAGCCCAGGAGCCTCCAAAATCCAAAAAAGTTCAGCACTCGAATGCTAAGAACGCAGTTCTCTTCGAAGCCATCAGCCTGATCATCCACAACGATAGCGAGCCAAATCTCTTGGTGAGAGCTTGTAATCAACTCGGTCAGTTCCTCTCCAATCGAGAGACAAATCTTCGTTACTTGGCACTAGAATCGATGTGTCATCTGGCAACATCAGAGTTCTCTCACGAGGCTGTCAAGAAACACCAAGAGGTAGTCATCCTCTCCATGAAGATGGAGAAAGACGTCTCGGTGCGTCAGCAAGCAGTGGATCTTCTCTATGCCATGTGTGACAAGAGCAATGCAGAGGAGATTGTCCAGGAGATGTTGAATTACCTCGAGACAGCTGACTACTCCATCAGAGAAGAAATGGTACTCAAGGTTGCTATTTTAGCTGAGAAATACGCGACTGATTACACTTGGTATGTCGACGTTATTCTGAATCTGATTAGGATAGCTGGTGATTATGTTTCTGAGGAGGTCTGGTACAGAGTTATTCAGATCGTCATAAATCGAGACGATGTTCAGGGATACGCTGCTAAAACGGTCTTTGAGGCACTTCAGGCGCCTGCCTGTCACGAGAATATGGTCAAAGTTGGGGGGTATATCCTCGGAGAATTTGGCAACCTCATTGCTGGGGATCAGAGATCATCGCCAGCTGTACAATTCCAACTTTTACATTCCAAGTATCATCTCTGCTCACCCATGACACGAGCTCTGTTACTTTCTACTTACATCAAATTTGTGAATTTATTCCCGGAGATTAGGGGTCCCATTCAGGATGTATTCAGGCAAGATAGTAATTTGAGGAGTGCTGATGCTGAATTGCAGCAGAGAGCCTCCGAGTACCTCCAGTTGAGTATCATTGCCTCGACGGATGTGCTGGCCACTGTTCTAGAGGAAATGCCTGCATTCCCGGAGAGGGAATCGTCGATTCTGGCGGTGCTCAAAAAGAAAAAACCTGGGAGGGTGCCGGAGAATGAGATTAGAGAGAGCAAGAGCCCAGCACCGAATACCAATCATCATGTTGAGGCACCTTCGGCGATTTCTGTGGCCAATGTCAATAATTCCTCGGCGGATCTGTTGGGGTTATCGACGCCACCGTCCTCGCAGCCTACTAGTAATACTGGAGTGCTTCTGGATGTTTTGGGGGATATTTATAATATGCCGAACAAAGTTGGTGCTACGAATGGTGCACAAAATACGTATAATCCCAAAAAGTAAGTTGGGGAAGTTGGTTTTAGTACCTCGGTCTGATTAGAACCTCGGTTCACATTATAGCAATAGGTTTTACCACTCTAGAGTAGAGAAAAATTCAATTAGCCTGAATTGAACAGTTTCTTCTGAACTAAATATGCAGGTCAAATGAATTAATTGTTGGATTTTTTGGGTAGTAAGGCGGGGGTCCATTATCTGTCGAACGTTATTTAAATTGATTTTTTTTGAAAAAATTATCTACAACTGTTAATTGATTTTGCCCTCACTCAAAAACACTCGACAATCCTGAATTTGGTCGAAAAAAAAAACGTAAACAAAAATTTGAACGTTTGGAACGATCATTTTTGAAATATATGGAGGAATGATTTTATTAGAGGAGATATAGATAATAAATCATTACTGTAACAGATGGCGGTCTGCTAGTCGCCATCATGGATGGAGACAGGATGAAGTAAGCAATCTTTTGGTACATCGCAACTAGATCATTGTTGGGAAAAAGGCTTTTTGAAAAAATTTTCAATATTTTTATGAATTTTTTCGTTACACTTTTATGGGAACTAAATTGGCACTTTTTCCAGTCAACTTAATTACGAAAATTACAGCTGTCACTTTCCTCCGAAAACAGCAATCACAGGGTCATCTGGTAGCAACCATAGACATTGATTTTTCAGGAAAGTGACAGCGGATCGGCAGTAAGTTTGTCGATTGAGTTCACTAGAAAAAGTGTTTATCTAGTTGTCATAAAAATGTAGTGAAAAAATTTATAAAAATACGTTTAAAAATTTTAAAGAGCCTTGTTTTCCGACAACGGTCTAGTTGCGATGTACCAAAAGATTTCCTACTTCGTTCTGTCTCCATCCATGATGGCGGCTTACAGACCGGCACTTGCTGCGGTCATAATTTATTATTCATCTCCTCTAATAAAATCATTTCACCAAATTTGTCAAAAATGCTCTTTCAGAATGTTCAAATTTTTTTTACTTTTTTGCGAACAAATTTACGATTGTCGAGTTTTCTTAAGCGACGAAAAATTCAATTAAAAGTTGTAGATCATTGAAAAAAAATATCGATTTAGATAACGAAAATATCGATTTAGATAACGTTCTACAGATAATGGACTCTGGTCTTAAATCAATTTCTTTGCTATTTTACATTTAAGGATAATTTTTTGATCATATAAATATATTCATCATGGGAATTTTCTGCTTCTTGAATGCAATATTACAATTTGTAAAGAAGGAAATTTAATTTTTCCCTCTGTATCCACAAATTTTCGAATCCAATTTATTTTCTCATTCACTTTTGACGTCTCATGGAGATTTATTTTAATTTCATTCCATTGGACTTATTTATTACACTTTATAGTGTTACACATTTGATTCCTTGGGAGCAAAATCATTTCTTTGGGATACTTTTCATTGTTCATACAGTTTACCGCGACTGTAATTAATTGTAGTACTTTCAGGCACAAAGTAAAGAAGATCCCGATAGGATAGAGGAGGAGAGTGAACTCCTAGTCGAAACTAGCGAAATAAGGAAAAAATTGTTCAATTTTTTTTATTCGGTTCCTTCTCATGGTTACAAAGATCGAGAAGGTCTTGAATCGATCAAAGAAAGGATTGGAAAATAAAATATATAGAAGATTTCCCAGATGAAGATCAAACGATTTTTTTAGGGGATGAATTTGGTTATTTACGGATTTTTCCCTGTTTAGGTTCGTCTGTAAAAACAATGGGGTTCTCTTCGAAAACGACTTGATCCAGATCGGTGTAAAATCAGAATTCAGGCAGAATCTCGGGCGCATTGGTCTGTTCTATGGTAACAAGACGCAGTATGCACTTAATAACTTCTCTGTACAGTTATCTTGGTCAGAGGAGGACCAGTTGAAACTTGCTGTCCAGGTTAAACCTGTTGATCCTGTGCTGGAAGCTGGTGCTCAGATACAACAAATGATCAATGCTGAGTGTATCGATGATTACAACGGTATTACAACTCATTCTACATTATTTATTATTAAATTTAGGAACAGGAATTCGGTTTTTTGGTACGAGGACAAAAATACTGAATGCCACATGTTGATTAAAGTATGTTCTGACCAATGGAACTTTATTATCCCATCCCAAAATGCTCTTATTGTCGTCTGTCATGACGTAGCTTTTCTTCCTTCGTTTAATTCATTGCGAATTTGATTTCCAGATACACCTGCCATGCTCATATCATTCGTATGCAACAATGTGCCACAAAAAATAACAATGAAATTACCACTGACGATAAATAAATTCTTCGAACCCACGGAAATGAATGGAGAGTCTTTCTTCGCTAGATGGAAGAATCTTGGAGGGTACATGAAATTTATTCTCTATGTTTTTCTGGTTTCATTTATATTTAGTTTAAAGAGAATGTTAGGAATGGAATCTATTATAAAAAAATCGATTTTATTCGTTTTAGAAACTAAATATGAAAATACAGTGATTCCTTGTATTTAGAGGGTAACTTATGAGACGAATATTTCTGGTCGTTAAGAAACATCAGTTGCCGTAGCTTTGATCAGATACAATACACAAATTTCTCTTAAACGTATCATATTGGTATTTTCGTTTTTTTAAATCACTTTGTTCTGTCTATCCGATTTCACTTTATTATGTGTCAGGATTTTTCACTTTTTACCATTCAGAAGAATACGTTTATCATTTTTTTCTAATATTTCTAGAGTCTCCCAAAATAAATGAGGAACATGATTTGCAAAAATCATGTTCTTCGTAAATGAAGAACATGACATTCGCAAATTTTCGTGCAGTTGATTTTTCACATTTTTCCTGTAATTCTTGTAATCAAAACAAGTAACCCGAGGTCGGTCTTTATAGGACATAGCCAAATTTCGGCCACATCATCTTGAGAAAAGAATTTCAGTTTAGACAAAAATTTACAGCCGTTGATGGCTCTTTTCCGTTGTTTAAAAAATTATCTATGTCTTCTCAGTTTTCTCGATCGATTTCGGTAGCAGATATTTGCAAAATTCTCCATATGAAATCTACCAATGTATTAATTTCCTTTCTATGTCATCTCTGTCATCATAAATTTTCATAATCATTTTCATCAATTTTAGTGCAAATCAGCAGCGCTCGCAGAAGATTTTCAAAGCCCAATCGCCTATGGATCTTCAGCAAGTCCGCACTAAGCTCCAGGGCTTTGGAATGCAGTTGTTGGATGGCATCGATCCAAATCCCGACAATTTCGTATGCGCAGGGATTGTCCATATGAGAGCACAACAGGTCGGCTGTCTTCTGCGTCTTGAGCCGAATAAACAAGCACAGGTAATTCCCACTGCTCAATTGTAAGGTGATTTCGCTGAATATTAAGATGAGGTTGGAACCTGTCATTACCTTCAAAGTTTTAATTTCATTGAGGTTTTATAAATAAATAAAATAGGGGGAAAATGATCAGGTTGGAGGGATCTATACAGTTCTGTCCAAAAAAATATTCTTGTAACAATATTAACAGAAAAATGCTTTAAACAAGTAGAGAAAAAAATATTTTCGGTTAAGGGTTCGGAGCCTCACTTTGATTTTTTTACATTTTCTGTGCAAAAAAAGCTATTTGATAGAAAACGAAAAAAAGAAAAGCCAATTGGGAGACCCTGATTACTCGACAGAATAGGAACCTTCCCCCGGAAATAGTTATTGAAGACTTAGGAAAACATAGTTATGTCTTTAAATACATCGAATTTTACTCAAAATTCGAAAATTGGAAGAAAATATATTTTTGTATGTACTCTCAATAATTAAGATATATTTTTTACAAATGATGAGAAAATCATGTTAAAGCTTGACCGACAGAATAATTTTTAAAATACAATTTTAAAACGGATCCATACCATACCATGAAAGGGAAGAAAAGAAGGGAATTTTATATAGCGTTTCACATTCTTGTGATATCACAGGATATTATTGGATGGGATTTTGAGTAGGTAGAATGGAATCCGGCATGATTCTCAACATGAATTTTACATAGACTTTTTACTGAACAAATAGATAGTCTAGACCGGGATACCGAAATACCAATCATTGTCGAAATCATCCATTAAGAGATCGATACGTCAGTGAATTAGTACATCAGGATGTGTCAATCTCTCTTGAGAAGTAATTGGGTTTGAGTTAATATAGAAGGGAAAAAGAGGAAGATACATTTTTTTGGTGCAAAATGAGATGTACACAGAATGCTCTTATACATGTGTTCCAACAGCGCTTCATTAATTTCATTCTCGGGCCCATCTGGAGCAGGTCGCTCGACAGTTGCATTAAATGAAGCAAAAATAATATCGTTGGATGATGGAAGAACTCCTATTCAACTGTCTATTTTATCGGGGTCGCCGAGCTGAACATAACGATACTATATAATCCTATAATTGAACACATACTAATGTATTCATTACACGTGAAAATACTCTACTCTACACAGATTCCTAGTTTTCCTGTTAGTTACATCTACGAGATGCTTTAGAATTGTCCACATGACAATGGATACAAATTCCGACTGAACATGAGGATGATAGATTTTATCAATAATTGACAGTGTTGTAAAAATGGAGATTTCAGGAATTTTTATTTATCAATAGTGTCAACCAAGTCTTCAGCACTCATTACACAAATTACACAAATTAGGTGATGGAACAGTACGTATGAGTTGCGAAAATGTATTTGGCTATATACAAGGAAATTGTATACATAATTATCTAAAAATTAATTTTGAAATTTGAAAAAGAAATACAAAACAAAGATAATACAAGTTTAAAGTAACGGGAATTCGGCTTCAGTTTCAATAATTAATAGCCCAACAGCAATAAACCGTCACTATGAGCTCTAAAAGCCGAATTCATTCCGTATTATTTATTCTCAAAAATAGAGCAATATTCCAATATTTTTCCTTCAGTTTTCATTTTACGTAATGAAAAAATGTCACGCTGACCCCAATGCATTTAAAATGTAGTTAACAATGGGAAATAGACATCAGTGAATAATTGATATTCTATTAACACTATTCAATCCCTAATTAAATAAAATTCCAGATGTTCCGGTTAACAGTGCGTTCCAGCAAAGAGTCAATGTCAATAGAGGTATGCGATCTCCTGGTGGACCAATTTTAATGCGCCCCTCAGGTACGCAACGAGGACACAGAAACATTAACTCACCAATGTTCTGTTAATTTATGCAACCCCTGAAACCCCGTGGGGACCTCACCGTTCGTTCTCAACGTACAACGAGGACACTGTTGTTGATATTACCTCGGTGATGTATTCGCATGTATCCCAAGATTATACTCATGTTGGCACACTACGTGCATAAGGCATCTTTAATCATCCCGAGCCTGATAATTCGAGATAATTCAAGATGTAAAGATTGATGAGAACATTGTTGATGAAGCAATGAACAAAATAAGTGTTACATTTGGCGAATGAAAATATCACAATGAGCTGAAAGACGAATATTGGCTACCAAGGACAGTATTAAGTCCAGAATTTAAGTCTAATTAATTTTTGTATCGGTTCAGTTGAAAGATGTCGCTCATCCCTCTTTTTTTGTTTTTTACTTTTTAATTCTCCCACCGTGAAACACTGAGGAAAGACTAAAGAAAGTCCAATGAGTTATAATTATTTTAATTGATAGAAATCAGTACATTTACTCTTTGTGAGTCTTCCCAACTGTGCTTTGCGGTCTGTCCTCTCGCTGTGTCTCGTTTACTCACATTGTCTGTTTTCTGGACGCCCCTGCATCGAGAACAAACGTTATTGGGGTTTTATTTCTCCCTGGGTGTGATGATAATAGCTGTATAATATCCATATTCATTTACCACTAAGTCCAGTGTTATTATGTAATAAAGCTCAAACATGAAGAAAACCTTTTTTTGAATTGGAAGGTTTGCATTCTCAATTTTTCTTTTGTTATTTTCAGTAGAATTTCTCTGATATTTTTTGACTAGTATAATAGTCATTTAAGTATGCAGATTTGTTTCATGGCTTAGAAAAAATGCTAGATGGTGTAAGAATGATACGAGTCGTTACTTTTTTTTAATCTTATTTTTAATTTCAATGAATTTTTTGGTTGGTTCTCTCGGAGGGATGTGATTAAAATGTCTCATTGCAGTGGAAGTGAATGATAATCCAATTGTAAAGGTAGTATCATAATTGTACATAAATGTCACGCTGATTGTTGATTGCAGTTGACGTAAGAGATTATTAATGAGAAGAATATGCGAGTAAATTCGTAAATTTATGGAGATACTAGCCTCGCTAAAAACTGTTGCTAAGCTTCTTTCAGAATTAATTTTTAACCCTTTTTTTCCGTTGCTGCACTGTTAAATGCTCTCCCCCCCCCCCCCCCCCCCCCCCCAAGGTGTATGTATATTATTTTGTTCACTCGTGGAATCTGTAAAAATTTGTTTGTAGGAGTTCACATTCATATCATGCAGAAAAATTGTAAGAGAATTATGGAGTAAATTATTATAAATCAGTGAATTTGTTTTCTCAATTTCAATTATTATTGAGGGTTAAAAATTATGGGATACTGAAGGAGTTTTGATTTTATTTTTAATTATTATTAATATAAGCTACACATCCGGTGGAGAACCGGTTCGACAGGACGTTAACGAGAATCTCAACGAGTCATTATATGATAATCGACTTTCTTCAGTATCCAAAGGAACTTTGATAATAACAAAATCGAATGTTAAAATTCAACTAGCGTGAATGAGTGAACCCATACTTTGCAGAATTTTTCGAAATAATTTAGCGTTTGAACATTCAAATGATAATTTTAGATTGATAATTTGAGGAACCTTTATTGTACAAAGGATTTAGAAAAAACACGATAAGTTGGAAATCCAAAAAGTAAATAATGTTCGAATGATTAGACTACGCCTCGTCATATATTCACAAAAACTATAAAAAAGTATATATGTATCATGGATCCGTATATATAAAATCCTAAAGAGAATCATGAATAGGAGAATGAGAGAAGCACGATTGTCACAGATAAATGATCAAAAATCGTGCTAAAAATATCCAAACAGAAGACCCTTGTCTGAGTTTCTTGTAAATGTTGCGTCATATTTTTTCTCCCCATTAATTTCAAATTCAGTTTGTCCATTGTTTTGGAAACAAAAATGAATATATAATCGCCAAACTGTAAAGGAGCGAACGACTTCTGTGTAATTATTTGAATTATTTTTTATCGTTGAGCCCGATGTACATGTATGTTTGTAAGACACTATTGATTTATATTATTAAACAATATAATATCTCGTACACATGTTGCATTGATTCCAAATTAATTCCACGTTAATCCGAATGAACTCATAAATATAAATATAGTCATAAATATATTTCCAGAATAAAACGGCCTCACGGGGTATTATTGTTACCATTCAGCCCAATATTAATATTAATAATAATAATAATAATATTAAAGGGACAATTGATATTGGAAAATGAGACAAAATAAACTGAACGAAATTGTGTGTTTATGACGTAAAATCGTGTGTTTACAGAAAAATCGTACATTAGTCCTTAAAAACTAAACTCGTACAATTTGAAAGTGAAATAAGACTGCCCGTTCACATTGAATTCATAGAATCATGAAATGCACGACATTGCTATCGTTTAAAATGAGCGAAAATAAAGCTAAGCTGAAACTTTTTGTTCAAAGTTTCTAATTAATGACTTTTTAAATTGAAGCTATTGAGAAGTGGTGGATATACAATATTTTCCATAGAGACATAATATTCATGAGAGATCGGTCAGAAAATAGAGTTTCCTTTATTATTGAGAATGAAAATAATTATTTTTCTATTATCCGCAACCTGATTCTTCAGCAATTTTTTCTCCTATTTTCATCCCAGATTTCTTTATCCAACAAAGAAATTGCATGCAACACACGAAATTGAAACTTAATAGTCTCAACGACTGAAACTCCTTAGCATAAAGTATTCAAAATCAGTTTGTATTCCTGCATGTAAACTAATGAAATGTTATTGCAAAATCGTGGGAAGTCTTCATTTTTCCGGAGCAATCCCGCATGAATATTCAATGTCTCTATATAGGTCACCTCCATTTTATCGGAATTCCCTCTGAAAATTTTATGGAAAACTTCAGTTTCAATTTTTTATCAGTGATAGGAGTATCGCATGCTTTCAGTCGAATTAACAAATTGATAATAAATAATGAACATTTAGCTTTTAGCTTGTCTGTTACACACTTATCGCGCTAATTTCTCCACTGTTGGCTCAACACAGAACGCTCTCATACAATTGTCACGACAATACTTCATTAATATCATTCTCTGAAACCATCTGGATCAGCCTGCTCGACAATTGTACGAGATGAAACAATGGAAATATCGTTTGATGATGAATAAACTCCTTCTCGACTGCCCGTTTTATCGGGGTCGCCGAACCAAATATAATAACTATGTTATATAATTACATAATTGAATAAATACTAAAGTATATATTACACTTAAAGCTAAACTACTCGAAACTGATCACTACTTAATCCTTTATGTACGTCTCTGAGATCCTTGGAAATTTCTTACATGCACTGTTAGAAAATAACTCCTAAAAATTTCACGAAAAACAGTTCCTAATTTTTCACCAACTGTTTATTTACATTAAATTTCCAGGTATTTTATTATTGAAAAATTTATTGAATTCCGGAATATTGAATCAAATGATAATTTTCAGGCCGCCATAACACAGAAAATGATCAAATATTTTGAGAATACAGGTAACAATTTGTAAACTTTTAATTTCACTAAAAATTGCCTTGGAGTTGAGAATTCTAAATGTCATTGAAATTTCACTGATAATCTCATAGGAAACCTTCAGTACTCCTGCAGTTTTAAATTGAATGCGAGATTTCAATGACGATTTGTTCTTGAATTAAATTCAAGCTCACAACATTGAGAATTCGAACGGTGTTATTGCTTAATTTCCAAGAAAGTTCTAACAGTGCGACAAATGAGACAAATTTGAAATGAAAATTATGACGATATTAATATTTTATCATTAATTGGCACTATTGTAGAGATTAACGTTCATCAATCGACCTGATAAATATCTCAGTGAAACTGGTATGCCATGATTTTGCACTTGTTAATGCAACCGCAACTGACCAGAGCATTCGTTTATCGAAAACCTATCAGCAGAACGAAGTAAACAAATCATTACCATTAAAATTATTGATAAAACCGTACGTATGAGGTGAGAAAATGTCTTTGGTTATATACAAGAAAATTGTATACGTGATCAACTAAATATATATACAGAGACAGAAGTTTAAAAAGGAAAACAAAATGAAGATAATATATATATATATATACTGCGAGTGCAAAGTAGATAGAATTCTGTACATGTTTATTTCTGAGCGCAGGATGCATTGAGTTTTAGACATTTTTTTATTTTTAATTTAGATAGTTGATACGTACGAATGACGAGTATTATTGTGAATTCGATCGGACGTCGAAATCTGCCGTGATTTGAAATATCAAATTGTATTTCGAGATCGAATAAATATATATGTACAACTGCTGTTAAGAAAGATCGTCTTGACTAGTTTCTGTCGTCTAACTAACTCATTGAATCAATCTAAAACCTCTGCATTGAGTGTTTTTGAGCTTCACGAAGGTCAGCCTCGATGTCTTGTGCAAGAATGACTTCGCGCTCTTTCTCCTCCTTCTCCTCCAGTTCGTCGTCGTCCTCATTAACGAGAGAGCTCTCCTCGCCAGTGCTTTTGGCATCTTCAGGCGCTAAAAATAAATTCGTGTGGCCCTTGCACTTTCTGTGGTAGTCGGCATTGTCCAGGGCATGACGGTGGCAAGAGTCACATACTGTGTCGGTTTTCGATGTGCAGGGATGAGCTTCGTAGAGCCCTGGACCGCATCGAGAGCAAATCCAGCAGGGCTGGAGGCTGTGGTGGGGACTGTAACTGCCGCGCTCACATTTACTGCATTCTGTGTCCTTTTGTGGAGTGCAGGCCGTTGATACGCCCCATCCTGGAGCACATCTCGTGCATCTGGAGTCACCTCTGTGGTGTCTGATTCGTGGTCTGGCTTCGGAGATCTACAACATAAAATGAAAATATCATAAGACATTGTTTTGATATTTCTTCGCTTTTTGAGAGTAAGAGTAGTTGATCTGTGTCGATATTATGGCCAGCAATTGACTTCAAAAGATGAGAATAGTATATTTCGTAACAGGTGAAAAAAAATGGTTTTTGGCGGGTGAAAGTTTTCTATCACGAGCCGAAGGCGAGTAATATAATCCGACGAGACAAAAACCACATTTTTCACGAGTTACGAACATAATTTTTCATCTCAATGTGTCGAAAATAATTAAATATGTTGAATATATTTCATTGATTCTTCCAAATATCATCTGCATTGAGGAGAAATTTTTCAGCTCGTAACACTATAAAGAGGGGAAAACTTTCGGATACTGCAAATCTGACGACTATTATTCATTAGAAAATTATTCGTAATCACCTGTAGAAAATATATTTTCCCACATATTAAGTTAAAATTCCAAATTGGGACTATGGATCCACGCTGAGCAATTTCAAAAAAAAGAACAACTATTCAAATATTTTCCGCAAAAAAGCGTCAATTGTCCAAAATTACTTTCTGAAATTTCCTAAATCCATTCATAATTTGTCGAATATTAGATTCATGTAACTTCAACATAAGCTCGATTGCCCTTACTCAGTCAATTTCTTAACGCAATGATGTGATATAATATGTTCTTTCCCAGGAGAATAGTATTTAATTCTGATGTTTTCGTAAAGAAAATGCATGCAACATTTCTTGGTAAGTTTAAAAATTGAGGATAACAGTTTCCCAAACGTGCAAGCAAACGATCACACTTGGAATTCGTTTGACAATTCGATCCGGAAAATCAGGACGAGATTTGGAAGAATCTCCCATATCATAATGGCAAGATTCAATTATCTCGGTTCCAAAGTAAATGTTTTTCATGTCTGTTTGTACCGAAACAGAGAGTTTCAGGTAAGAGAAATTCAGTTGTATATAGTCCATTTCTCCTATTGCTGCCATAAAGATGTAGAGGTGCATTATAACGTTGAACAGGTGTACAAGGGAGGGACGTGGGCCAGCTGACATTGAAAGCACCTTGCACAGTTCCTTCCGCCTCCATCGTTCGGAAAAGGATACGGCGGTGCATGTACGACTGTTTTATGTATCCTTCTTCATGCATAAACTATACCATACTTATACAGTCTCGATAAGGATCCTTGGCACAGAAGCAGCCCGAGGGAACTAACGTACATTTTTTATTTCTCATCCCCTTCGAAACTATAGCATAAATCTTACTCGTCGAAAAATTTCATCCTTCGCGAGCCCGTGGGAAGTGGATTGCGATTTTTTCGCTCTTCACCCTGGACTCAACAGCTGCCACCCACACCCACAATTCTCGCTGGTTGAGCTCAGAGAGAGAGTGAGGGAGAGAGATGCTTGGGTTTTTTAGGACCTCAAATCGGCAGGTATAATTATCGAGCCCGGGGCTACTGAACCTACACTTTTATTTCAGTTATTTTTGTTCGTAAAAGAAAGGAGGGATTCATGATTCCCAGGATAATTTTTGTGAGTCGTGATATTATATATTGTTCACCATAAGAAAGACGGCAAATAATAATGTACAAATTGAATTATAATCAATTCTTATACCGATACGATGATAAAACCATTTTAATTGAGGGAGACAATGAGTGGACTAGCTCAAAATATTGATATCGCTGAATTTAAAGTAATAACCAATTTTTTGCAACTATGGTTTTTGTAGAGCATATGAAGGACAATAAAAAAAATCTTATTTCCTCTCAATTCCGAGATATTCATTCACAAAATCGTCGAAATCAAAATATTAATATATTTTTTATTACTCGTCATTTTCACAATTATTCGAAAATATTCTTTCGTTTGATCTCGTATTTATACAGCCTTGAGTCACTGAAATTTTAAAAAGGGATTTTATCTACGGAAAACCTTGGCAAATCTCTCAGAGGGAATCTTGTCAACCATTTTTCCCATGTTGAAGTATCTCCGATGTAAAGGATGAATAAGTTCAAGTCATTGATACGAAATAACGAGGGGTTCTATGAAAGGAACCATCTGTACATGACTTCAGTGGCAGCTGTCGGAGGCACGCGCCAGCAGTCGCCAAACTCAGGTGAATCTACACTAACAGCCGGCGCTCCTCAGTTGCGTGCGTTCATTAAAATTAAGAATTTCAGTGAACAGATAATACTACACCTTTGAGCCAATTTCAGATGACAAGATATTGGGATGTGGTGCGTGATAATGGAATTGATTGGGCGAATTTCAATGAAATTATTCGTGTGTTACATTTCAAATGCTGTTATTGGAAATTGTAATATTATTAGTCCTCGAGATAAGAAAGTTATTATATTTATCATGTAAATTCGAAATCGTTTGATTGTAATATTGTTGAATGAAACGATATGAAATAAATAGGAGTGTTTATTAAATAACTTTTGGAGGAAAAATGAATAAAGTTAAAAAAGTAAAAAAACGCATATCCGAAGACTAAAGATCAAGATAATTTATGATACGTCATGAAGTTGGTTGAGAGAGAGGAAGGTAATAGAAGGGAATACACGACAATACCGTCAATGTGCCCGTATCGGCCACCTTGAGCCGTTTTTAATGAATATCACTGAGGGATTTATGAAGAAGTATAAGCAAATAGTCTAAGTGCGAACAGTACTTTATATAATGCAATTCAGAGTAAAAATAATCGTCATCAGAGAATCAGAAATATTTTTAAATAAATGATGAAGTGTTTGCGGTGCACCGTCGGGGTGGTATTAACTAGAACATAGCGTTCTAGTTAATACCTCATAGCGGGGTGGCGAGTGTCAGCAACTGACGCAAACGAAATTTTTTCTAATTAATTAATATTAATTTCTTTAGCTATGTATTTCAAACAATGAAATTCCTAAATGTTCAAAAACACTGTACACTGGCTACTCAGTCGGTTAAATTTATCGGTTGCTACAAAAATATATGCATTTGATCCTTCGGAGAAACTCTTAAAGGCTCTTGGTGGCACTAACAGGGACATTGATGGTAATTAGAATTTATAGTATATTTTTTAACTATTTTTGACGAGTTATCTGTCGGCGCCCGTGAGTATTGGAGTGCCTCCGCATAACTCCAATTACTACATTCCGGGAATGTTTTCCAAAAGAGAATTTTGTTTTTCATTTTTCAGTTTCTTTTGGAAAAAAACATGAAAAAAATGTCAGACAAAATTTTAATCATCAGTTTTCAGCCAACTCATGATCAGGCGAAGCTTTTATGGAACACAATACTATCACTATTACCAACCACTGGGTTCTGAGCAGAATTGATTAAGGTAAATAGATGGTATCAATCTACCGACCCCGATTTTTTTGGAATTTGGTATGATAGATTTTATGGGGCAGATTAGGATCTGAAATCACCGCTTGTCGGAAACGATTCATTTGGGTGTTACGGGTTCCGCAACATCATTTACGTCGCTAGTCTTTGCGTGACCCAGGAGAAACGGCGAGGACGTGAGGTCTGTTCCATAGACATAACACATGTTGGTACAGATTCAGACAAGGAGCAACACAAAGATGATGACAATAATGATCCCCAATGATTGCCCCCGCGGGCCACCATTCAATTCTTCCAATCCCTTCGGTAAAAAAATTTGAAAAAATTTTATATTGAAGATACAATGCTCACGAATAAACAACACCATCAGAACGGAGTCACAGTGATCGCTTTGGTGAGGAGGTGACGGGGGGTTCTCCACGAATACTTTTGCTCTTAAATGCATCGAGCGTGCCCTGATTGTGTTACAACTCACAGATCCCCGATACAGCAAACCGTCAATCGCTCGTTCCACAAAAAACTGAGCCACAAATAGTCATAACCGGGTGATCTTGTCAATATAATGATTTCTGTCATCTTCGATTTCGAGGTTCCTTCACAGGATATCGTTTTATTTTTCTGTAAATACTCATTATTCTCCAGAATTAGTATCGATATCTACATCATTTTCTGACAATCGTAGTCAAAATATAATTCAATCTGGATTCAATATTTTACGATTTACTGTAATTATGTGGAAAAATACGTGGAAAATCGATACCCTATATTTCACAATATAAATTATTATTTATGGATTATTTATCTTGATTAATGTTGTTATGTGTTCTCTCCATTCCTCTCACCCTCCATCATCTTTCTTTATCAATCCTCATCTCTCTTTATATCTCTCCTTCGCCCCAAAATTATAAATTAATGAACAATAATTAATTATTGAAAAATGTTACGATATCAATTGTCCACATTCTGCAGAAAAACAGAAGGCCGGGTAGCTAATGCGGGATAGAATATGACTTTGAAGAATATCGTCTTCTCGACACGAATTATATACCAATGTAAACTTTATTAAATAAACGTTGAAAATGAAATGAGATACATATATGTGCCTATATATAGAATGTCAAGAGAAAGGCAAAATAAATGTTCTTAGAAATGAAAACAAAAATAGTTTCAGAGAGGGGGTTTTCAAAAAAGGAAAAAAAAGAATATTGAGAGTGGTCTTCTTGCGATGAGAATAATAAATTCGTAACAATATTATTATCTCTTTTCGTCAGAATTTTTTTCTCATGCGTAACAATTCAAAGTTATGCACAGAATAGTGAGGATGACGCAGCAGACACTTGGGGTCGCTAGAAGAGCCACTCAGAGAGACATCACGAAAACCACTTTTTCGAATTTCGGGGAACTTTAATTGCAGCTCTTTTGGAAACTAGGTCGACAAATTTGGTCAAATATTGTGGAATTTGGGCAATTCTTTTGTAGAAACATCTCTAAATTCAATGTTTGTAGTTAGAATTCGACAATAAATGATGTAAATTCGAAAAAAATTTAATATGTCGTATCAAAAGAGTTGAGGAAAATCTGTTCCAATTTTATGAATTTTCCATAATTTGTCATAATATACCGACAGTTATTTTTATGCCATACGTTTAGTTTGCATATTCTGAGCTGTTATTACATTCTAAAATTTGGCATATTATAAATTTTCATAATTTTACGCTAAAATAAAAGAAACAAAAATTATTTCCAGTATCATATATGGCTGAATCGATTAACCACATTTCCAAGAAATAGGGGCTTTATTAACAATTAACTGAACGTCCAATTATTATCTATTTTACATTTAAAATGCTTCTTCTGAGATAATTGATCAGAAGACAGAAGAAGTATAATTAATGTTGGTGGTTTTCAGTAATTTAGTTGGGAGAGTTCGCTGGGAAACTGGGCGCCTCTAAATTGTAATACCATCAGTCAATTCTGGAATTTTTCAAGTTTTCGTGGTGGTTCAGAAGCCACTCTACAGGTTTAATTTTCAATTCGCTCTCGCGTGAGGGATTATTTTATCTTTTTGTCCATGTCGTTGGCTTCCTTACATTTTCATTGAATAATAAATTGCAGTAATTTTTTTAGTACAAGAATGAGATCGAAAGAGCGACCTGCATATTTCACACTACAGAATATCCAAAGATAGTCACGCCAGGATTTTGCATTTTCCGAGAATGCTATAATATTGAAGTGGAAAATGGAAGGAAATAGTGGCGCGGGGTCTCTTGACGTCAGGCAAATTGGAAGTGTAACATGAGCCCAATGGATTGCAACCCCTCTCTCTTCCGTTTATGCTAGAATAACCTGAAAATCCATATAGGAATTGGTAATAAATACCCCAAAAATAACTTGCATCTCAATTTTCTAACGAAATCTCGAATACCAAAAACATCAAAGAAAGAAAATTTAATCCTAAAATTCGCATTCTCGTCACACTCAAATGCACAGCTCGAATTACCTGGGGGTGTTGGAATGCAGTATTAAATTAAACCGACCTTCGAGACTTCCCACCCTGCGGCATAACTGCGTACCCACGTTTCTGCATATGGAGCCAAGTGTTATGCACCGCGTACCACCCGACAATATTTCCCAACTGAGCGGATACCAGAGGGTGAAACCTTCCCTCTCTAAACTCTGTATATTATAGTTGATACTGGTGGAAACGATAGAAACGATAGATTGATTTGGGCCTTTTTTTCAGTTTGCTGATTGGGGAATTAAAAACTCTAGGCAATTTTCTCTCTCTTAATCAAGGGTACAATTGCGTACCCTTGCAAATTGTAATTGCAAAGGGTGAGGCATACTCTTGTATGGTAGTTTCTGTGGTAGAGACGAGAAATTTTCCATTTAATACAACAGATTTGTCCAATACCCTGAAACATGCCCAGGTCACAACTTGTTATGTTTGATAATAATTGTGAATGAGACTTTCTTGCCTTTTCTATATTCTCAAGTAGGAAGAATTGATTTCAATTTGAGGAAAAGGCTCGAATTTAAAGGATCAATAATTCCTAATTCTGAACATTCCATAAATCATGAATTTTTGAATAATGCAAAAGGACAAAATAATTAGTAATTTTTTATTTAATGATTTTCATATACTTTGCAAAAACGAATATCTTTCTCGAACATTGGCTCGTAGAGAAACATCTGAAATTGTTCACGGTGACGAATACATTGATCCTCTGGCATGCACTCTATCGCTGGAAAATTAGGAATATCAACAAATTTCTAAAGATATCGGCAAAATGATTCTCAAGGTGGCCCATTAATCGCTCATCTATTTGTCATGGCAAAACGTTCGTAATCAATCGATCATTCTCTGTGAATTTCTTCTGGATTTTCTTTTTACTTCTTTTTATTTATTCATACCTTAGTCATCAATTTATTACTAAATTTCAAATATCAAGTTATGGCATACTAACGATTTTTAATTTTTTTTCAATTTTTTGGGGACTGCAGTAAAACCTGAGAGAAAAGAGAAAATAGTTGACATCTGAATTTGAAGTGTCTTGAATTCCTACTAATTTGTGTGTCAAAAACGTCACAAATAGTAAGATTTTGAAATTATCATGCTACTGCGAATTTTATCAGACATTTCCTAAATCTTTTAAATTGACTCTTATGTTGATTTATGCCATGGAAGATTGATTTCCATCAATTTTCCATCATTTTCCATTGGAACAATTGATTCTGTCATAAATTCCAATCTCTATCTTTTGAAATTGCAAACTTCAATTTTCGAATTTGGCAGATATTCACAAATTCTGCATTTTTCTTGGAAATTCAAATTAAATTGAGTTTGTTCACAAAAATTTTGTCGCCCTCCGAGCCGTTGACACTATAATAGATACCAGTAATATAGAATTAAAAAAACTTTATCCCATCAATTTTCATCCCCTCCCTTTCTCACCCCATTAATGCAGATTAACTCTCACTCTCCGTAAAAAACACCTGCACATTTGCATTGAACCACACTACACTCAACAAGTTACAATCTTCCGGGAGACATTGCAGGCGCTCCTTTAACAAGTCAACTGGCTTTAATTATTTACAACTGAGAGGGGTGCAACTATAAACCTAGGACACACCCGGATGGGAAATAGAGCTGGGACATCGTAAATAAACTCACCAGACGTGACAAGGATGCGAGCGTGTATTATGGGCGTGTATTGTTGTTCCTATTCCTCCATATCCCCTCCCCCCCTCTTCCGTACCTACTCCCCTTATCGTCATCAACAAATGCACCAAACAGAGCACCAGTTCCGGAAGGAACGAGACGGGGTCACGCCACAGTGACACATCCGGTTTTTGCTATTGTTAACGGAAAAAAAAAATTGTCTATAGGGGACGTGTAATGAAATGAGAAATAGCAGTCTCCCCGTGTTATGGAGAGAAAAAACTCCATTTTTTTGTTCATAACGGAAGATAAATGTTGCCGGAAAAATGAGAAAAAATGAGTGAACGAATTTTCCGGCGGCTCCTCGGGAATTTCATTGGGTCCCCCAACTGTCACCAACATTCCACTCAGTTTCATTAACGAAGTTAGTTAATTTTTTTGATAGTATACAAAAAAATGGAGGGTTTTTATTATAATAAACTCGGATTTCAATTAAAATTAAGAAAAAATGATCAGAACGTTTTTTCCATTGTTAACAAAAAATCATTATCAGGGGATGTGTAAAAAATTCAGAAACAGTTCCCCCTGCGTTATGAAAGAAAAACTATTTGTTTTATCGTAATAACACAAAACCAATTATAGTGGAACACACGGAAAAATAAGCCAATGAATTTTCCAGTAGCTTGGATCTCCAAACTGTTACCAATATTCGTTTTCCAGTTTGTTTCATTAACGAATTGAGTTTATTTTGTATAGTCTAAAAAGAAATCGAAAGATGTTATTATAATGTCATGGTTGAAATCGAATTCCAATTAAAATCACGAACAAGAATACATACGAAATTTTGACTATTGTTACCGAAAAATAATTACTTATTTGCAGGGGGACGTGTAATGGATTGAGAAATAATATCCTCCGCATTATGGAGAGAAAATAATTCCTTTTATGTCAATACCACAAGATCAATAATACCGAAACATGGAAAAAAATAAACCAATGAATTTTCCAGCAGTTTGAGCCTTCAAACTGCAACTGACCTTGGTGTTCTAGTTTGTTTCATTAACGACGTGAGTTTATTTTTTATAGTATCAAAAGAAATCGAGGGTTCTTATTATAATGTCACGGGTGAACTCAATTTTTAATTAAAATTGCAGAAAAAGCTAGACGAATAAATGAACTCGTTAACGCTAGCGTCAGCGGGGATGGAGTGGGAGAGGCGGGATTTTCGGTAAGAAAGGGAAAAAAATGAGATTTGTCAGAGGTGAAATCTCTGCAGAGTCTGCGTATGACTTCTGCATTTGTGATTCTCATGGTTTCTATGTTTTAAATGTACTTCCCATGACTGCAATTTGTCATGTTCATGAGACTTTAGGGTTGTGAATACCGCAATGACGACTAAAACACTTGAGAACTTTTATTTTTGGGTGATTATGTTTAACGAGAGTTTTCAAGTGGAAACGTTTACTTTGGTGGATGCATTTCGTCTTGGAATAAATTCAATTGGATGCGATGGAATTTATAGAAATATATTCAATTAACAGTGGAACGTCGTCAAATTTGATATTAACTCAATCATTTATCGTTTTTTAATGACTTTTTCTGTGAATGGACTAATTTCATGAGTAAAAAATAATGTTTTCGAATTAGTAATGCATTTAGTTATCTTCTCTGAGACGAAGAAAATTATTTGTGGACGTTCAATCAATCTTAATTACTCGGTTATAAAAAACGAAATGTAAATGTGAGCAGACAAAGTAGATTTTTCATTTTTCTTCGGATAAGACAATTGCAAAAAATACTCAAGCTTGAATTGTGACGTGTGGGATTTTAGTGTAAAGTATTTCCAGTTCCTCTGAAGACATTTTTTAATGAGACAAACAAAGAGTTGCTAAAAAAGTCGAGATGAAAATTAATTATATGGTAATATTTTTGAATTACTTCAGTTTGGCCTGAGGAGAATAACCATTTGCAAACCTGATCAACGGCCTTTAATTCATCTAGTTATTTCAAATTAATGATCCACGAATGGAACTGTTTTTTTATTCTCTTAACCTGTTGCCAGGATGCGGCAAAGTCGAATGATCCCTCTAGTGAACAATGACGCTAAGGGCTAAGATTTTTTCTGCTAAAAGAAGGAAAAAAGGAGGAATGAGTGGTGGGACAATGCCATTTACCATCTAAGGAACAATGGATATAACTCTACTTGCTTCCCACGAGTTTAAGACTCAACGTTTTTTTCCAAGTAGGTACTCCCGCAACAGCCCCACACTGGCTTTTACCTTTTTTTTTTTAACATTGTCCAAGGTACTTTAACCCGCTGATGGTCATAATTCTTCTTATTCTCCTGGATTCTTTACTGTTTCAAAATTAAAGCAGTCGTTATGAGGACAAGTGCATGTGCCGCGATAACATCTCCATTTTTAATTACCACTGTTGAACAATTTTTGAACCGTTTGTTTTATATGTAATGCGAAGTTATTTAGGATTTTTTTCAGATTTATTTGATTTCCAGGGTAGCCTCAATTCCATTGAAAAATCACAAAGTTATTCATTCCGTAGGCGTTACTTCTGTTCTCAATCCTATTATTATCCCTCACAATGAAACAAAGTATTATCGACAGCTGTTGGGATCCAAGAGAACAAAGCTCTTGCGTTCATGATAATTTTTCTCTCCAGTATTATTTTTTTAACTTTATAACGGAGACCTGCCCTAAATAATAGAGAAATATTCTTGGAAAAATGGTCCTTCTAGCTGGATACATGTTCAATTAAAAGTTTCCGGGGTAAAGTGAGAAGTTTGTACAACCCTGGAATTTTTTACCCGCACTATATCTTTTTTTTCAGATTGACCTCTCAATTAAAACTCTCAAATGGACGACCGGTTGCCGTGAAACAGACGGGCCTTTTTCATCGACGCAGCGAGGTAAGATTTATATTTTCCTACGGATCGTTTTACGGTTTGTATGATAACTGTTACCCTTTATGCAATTTATCCTGTTGCGATGCTTACAAATTAAGGCGGATGGCCATACTCTCCCAGGGAAATTCCTGCATTCGAAGTCTCAAGGGTGGATTGGGGCATGAAAGCTCTTGGGGATTTGAATCAAGGAGTACGAAGTACTTCTTAATCCCAATCCTATTAGGATATTTTTCTATTTAAGGCGCAAGTAATTTCGTGCGGTTTTACATGAAACGTCGATAGATTTTGAACTATTCCGGGAAGATTATATTTATCGTCAATTGAAACTAAAGTTACTGAAGCTGAAAGCATTTCTCCCAAGCTTTGAGAACATTCTTCGTGAACAATGTTCAGTTTTAAAAAATAATATAGCTAATTTAATAATAATAATGATAATAATAATAAAGCAAATTTAGCATAGAGACATAGTTTAGATTCTCTTCATTACAATGAATTTTTTCTAATAAAAAAAAACTATTTTTACAAGTAGTAATTTTGCATTCATTCCAAAATCCAAATTGGGCCTTTTAATATTAGTGAAGCAGCTCCAGTGCAAAAACTGAAAAAATCGAAGAAGGTTCAAGGATTTCATATTCTCTGACAGCCTAAAATAATCACGCGATTCTAACCTCGCTTCGCTCGGTTAAATCGCGGATTACGGGCACAATGACATAAAATATTGTATGGAACTTGTGCGTAATGGTGATTTTCGGCTCGTGGGATTATAACACTCGCCTTCGGCTCGTGTTACAACCTCCCACGAGCCAAAAACACCATTACGCACATGTTGCATAATATACTATTTTTCTTCTAATTGGTCCCGCTTTTCTTACAAAAAAACCTTGATTTTATTTCCATGAAATTGTGTCGAGCTTCTCAATTTGGAATTTCAGGTGCACATGTAAAAAATATATTTTTAACAAACTTTCGATTATGAGGATTTTTTTATGTTCAAGTAGTTTACGGAATACAAAAGTCCGTTCAATCCAACCGAAGGTCGTGTATGTTAACCGGCTGACCCCATTCTTTGAGTAATCCCTCTATCCAGCTATTGGCATCTTCAAATAATCCTAATTTTTGTTGACGGTTTCAACTGATTTCAGGAGATTTGAAAGCTTGTTTCTTTGATTTATACTCCAGAAGGTTTGGAACTGACTGAGTATTACCATGAAATACTCGTCAATAATTACCATTATATAATTATAATCTTCCATTTGGACCATTTAGTTTCCAGTTCGGATCTTCAATTTCCTTCCTACTCCACTGGGTCAAATCCTAATTATTTATTTCGAGTCAAACCTTCTCTCTTTTTGTTATTCTCCACCTGAGTTTTTGAAAACGAGTTGCGTTAAAGGGCCACATAATTGAAGTATTATTCCAGTTAGAGATCAACTGAAATTTCACTTTAATTGACTTTGACAGGCGCGTTGTCGTCGGGGCGACAACTTTTCAAGAAAGGGAGTAGTATTGTGTATTTCTTCTGTATCTCCCTACCTTCATTGATATTCGATCGTCTCTTTTTGTTTCCGATATTCTTTTACCTTTGTTTATCTCGTGGACATGTCTTTTTATATTGTTTTCTAATTTATTTTAATAAACGTTATTTTTATCATCACAACGGACATTACAATATATTTTTATTTGGACGTAGTGAAATAGTAATTCAACTGACAATTTCGGTGAAAAAATGCATTTTAAGGGTAGTAGAGGCTAAAATATTGTTTTTTAATTCGGATAGTATCCTCAAAAATATTTTTATAGCAGTTGTTCTTAGATAAAAGTTATCGTCCCACATATTTGATTATGAAGCAAATAGCAACAAATTTTCGCTCAAGGATTTACTGTCATTATAACCTTTGTTAGAGGGAATGACAAAACAAATGGACTATTTGCAACAAATGTCAATTAAATAAAAAAAATGTAAAGACAATTCAACATTTAAATTAATGTAATAACGTATTTTCGACGAAATATTAACCTTTTGTTGTTTCCAAGGGTCGAAGATAATGAGAACGACAAAAAATTCAACTCAAAAATCCGTCCCAAGCGTTCCGAAAGGATGAATCCGCCACCGGAAGAGTAACTCGTTAAAAGGATTATTTATCCTGTTTAATGGTATAAATAAACCGGCCAATAGAATTTGAAATACGAATTGGATTGGCTACGTGAATGGTTTACACCGGGAGTATTCTTCATCGTGACCCGATAAGTTGTTTACTGTGAACTGTTGAAGCGTATCCTTTTATTTGGCAAACGTCGAATTAACCCCGCTGCGACTAATGGGGGCAAACTGAAGCGTCGAGACGCCCGGCGCCAGTGCGACTTC
This sequence comes from Psyttalia lounsburyi, assembly GCA_030522865.1. Classification (NCBI taxonomy): domain Eukaryota; kingdom Metazoa; phylum Arthropoda; class Insecta; order Hymenoptera; family Braconidae; genus Psyttalia; species Psyttalia lounsburyi. The sequence goes on along the minus strand of JAPYZN010001475.1, from coordinate 10,665 downwards.
GATTATAGCAATTAAAAGCTTTACACTGTGATGAAATAGCATCAAACTTGGAGTTGCGAGAGTTCTCAAGTTGAGTGATTTATTAATCTGAGAACTTTTCGAAACTAATTAATTTTTTGTTCATTATCATATACGGAATTCCGTTATAGGATTTTTATTTCTGCCTTTGGGGATTTCGATTCAGAAACAGGATTAGTTTTGCTAGCCCATTTTGTTTCAAAAATTATGCTGTGTGGTAGTATTTTTTCCAAGCATGTCAATGAAAAAGTAAAAATACAAATTCTTGAACAAAAATGCTCCACATTATTTTTTGTTTCATTATAACATTTAATTAAAGAAGCATAAAAACCGAGACTCAAAATGCTTATAAAAGAAATTTCATGAGAAAATTTCGTATACAAATTTGAAAAGTTGTATAGTACTCATTTGAAGAGGGGTTGAATTGTTAATCACATTTCTATGAAGTCCATTAGAGAGATAAGAATTCATTAGAAATTCAGTTCGGGTTGAAAAGAATTCTCTATGGGATTTTCACCTGTTTTTTAATGAACATTTTTCGCACAAAAATTATTTCAATTTCTGACTATTTGTTCTGCTCCTCATTATAAAATAAAATAAAAAGTTTTTCAAATAAAATTGGGTGAAAAACACAGGTATCATTTTGAATGCAATATCGATGGAATTCTCATAGATCTCGCGAATAAATCTCATAGAATTTGAGTTGAAGTTAAAAAAATTCTCTATAGAATTTGGAGGGGTTTATTTATTAAAAGAATCACAGGAAATATTGATTTACAATGTTTCACCTCAACTCACCTGGAAAATTGTGGCGATTATGGATATCGTGAGCAATGTCATTGCCACTCGTTTAGAGATCATTTTTTGATTTTTTTCAGTTGTTCTAATGCTCTGTAAACGTCACTAATCACTTTATTTATGCGTAAAGGTGCTTGTTCTCGTTTGGATTTATGCTCTAGATATTTATACAACTAATAAATGTGACACATATTCGCAACAATGAATAACAATTGAATTGAATAGACTCAATTACTGCTGATTCGGGAGTGAGAGGAGCCCGATGTGACTCGTGTGCCGGTCGCGTGAGGAATGAACAAGCCGAGTGTTGCAGGAGGCAGCTGCACTGGGGTATAAACTGAGCACGCGGTATTCGGGATCACGTGGGCCCCCAGATACATTTCTCCCCGCCGTTGAATCATTCAACAACCCCTTCTATTAAAACCCTTGAAAAATTCAATTCCCGCCATGATGCATTTTTCAATTGCCTCCAAATACCTGGAAAAATTTAATCTTTTCTTTTAGTTCGCTGAATTTTGCGGAGCAAGGATGCCCAATTCTCAGCTCTTCGGATTAATAATCGCCAGAAGAGAGTATAGAATATTTCCCTCAGGTTTAAAGAATAAAAGATGGTGTAATTGCAATGTTTATAGGTTCTTTTTCGCATTTACGAGTGGAATAAACGCAGAAATGGAATTGAGTTTCAAAGAAGATTGCTAGACGATTTTAATTATAAAAAGTGGAACTCTATATGCTTTGTCAATTTTTATTGAAGTGTATTATAGTAAAAGAACATTACTGCAAATGTTCAATTATATTTTAAGGAATTAGATGTTTATTTATGATCTGGGAGTGGGGTTTGACACTTTCAGTGGAAAGTTACCCATTACGGTAGGTCTGTTAGAAAAAAAATATTACTGAAACCTATGAAGAATTTTCAGGAAACTCTGAAAGACTCAGATATAGATTTGTGCAATTTAATTATCATTTATTTTTTAAAATGGCTACAGAAACTATGCAAATTACAGCGTTATGTGAAAAACAGTATTTTCATGGTAACAAAAGATGTAAAATTTATAATGACCAGGGTCGAGATACCGTAAATAATATTAAATGGAGATAATAATTTATACATTGATGGGGGGGGGGGGGGTTATGCAGAGCGATAAAAATACAATATGTCCTCGATATCATGGTCTACTATAGAACGTCGACGTTACATCCGCTCTGACGTTTGGGGGACTTTCAAACAATTTAAAGTTCGGATTGCCATCTATATATACATTCAAAAATCAATCAAGATTATATTTTATAGATAAGTTTCATTACTTATTTATTAGTAAGCTTCTTTTTCAATTTTTCTCGTGCAACTTCATTGAGCGATTCACGAACTGGAAATATGCAAAAATATAACGCTGTCCGACCGAAGGATGAAACTGTAGCAGTACATATGTAAATGTATTTTGTACGCAAAACTCATGTCCGTAAGCGGCTAAAAACTGGAATATCAGAGAAATGCGTCCTTGGTAAATTATGCACAAATTGTAATGAATGCCGGATTCTTGGGTTGAGGGATACTTCTTTATGCCATCAGATAAAGTTATGAATAGGAGAACCGGGCGAAAAGTCCTGATATGATAAGTAATTCATATTCAATGGATTCGTAAGGATCGTTAATTGTTAATCAATGCATGGTACAGTTGAATGTGGTCACTCGAATAATCGTTAATGTGTTACGGAATAGCTAATGAAGCTATTCGAATAATCCTATGTTCTCCCGAAATAAAATAAGAACGAGTACTAATCTGAGGGCTTATTCATCAATGAAGCCTTTCAATGGAGTTATGGGTATATAAATTAAAGTAGGAATTAGAATGATTATTGAACGTCAAATTTGGTTCTGTTTGCATTCTAAATTATTATTTTATTCATTATCATTCGATTGGATTCGTTTGATATGAGACTCATGACAATTTATTCGAAATATTCAACCTTTCAGTTTTCCTTTGTAGAATAATTACTGATGTTTATCTCCTGCTCGTTCCAAATGCCCGAATTACTAATTTATTTAAGGATAGGAAGAGAAAAAGAGAAAGGGACTCATTGATATCCGTTGAAGAGCTCACTAATTTCCGACGCTCATCATTCATTTGATACTCCATTCAGACTTTAGGGGAAGGGAAAACTATTCATCCATTCCGAGCATGCTAAGTAATTTCATAAATTACCTATTGTTGTCATAAATTCCCTATTCCAGGCGATATTTTCTGTCGGTGGAAAGTGGATTGTCGATTGTTCAAATTGATGCAATTTATCAAGTACTGATAACTAAAGCAATGAAATTGGATAAAACTTGAATATTGGAAAAATCTCATAAGGTATACTATACTATACTATCTACTGAATGTACACTATATTGTCTCTTGAAAGAGGAAGGAGCCCCTGCTACTACTTTTTCCAGGATCAAACGTTTTTTCGTAAAGAAGTACCTCAACTAGATGAATGAATAAATGAGTTCGAAAACTGGACGATCCTATGAATAACAAATGATGACCTGGCTGACCCCAATTACCTTGAAAGTGGATAAAAATTGTGATCTGCAGGAATACTTTTATTACATTAGGATAAATTCTTCAATCAATATCTTGTGTATGAATAGACAGAGAAATTTTCATTAAAGGTGTTCTTATAGCTGTCATTTCTCCCTACAGATGAGATTTTTATAAGAATCTCACTATCTTCTTTCGTTTCGAGATATTCCACAACTATTGGCCTACGCAAAGTGCAGTTATCCTGTTTTACAAATTTCTTCATCTTTCACTTCTATATAGTTTCATTTATCATCAATCAGGAGGTCTAGGGGAGAGACAGAGCTGGTGTACTTCAGGCGGATTGAACATTATTTTCGAACTGCAACTGATTCTCCTCGAAACTATTGGGTAATACTCATGGTAATTGAATTTTTTTTCCGAATATATATATATATAATCTTTCCACTAAATATCGGAAGTAAATAGTATGGCTGCAAAATGTATTTCCCTTTTTGAACCGCTCATGCATAGAAAAAAAAAATTTCGTGATTAGGAAACGTCTCTCCGTTTAATTGGAAATAGATAAATCTCATATATATCACCCAAGATCCTTCGCTTGCGTCCAAAACACAAATTAATTTTATAATTATATTTTTGGATCATAAAGTTATATTTATTAGAAAATACTTTCATTGTCTAATGATATAATGTTTATTTCGATACTGGGTCCGACGATTGAACAAAAAAAATTTAATCTTTTGTATTTATTGCGAAAATAAATTCTAATTCTTGTATTTATCTATCAAAAAAAAAAGAGATGAAATATAAAATTAAGAAATAAATCTGAACGGACACCTGAGAACTGTGCAGACCCGCGCAGAACACGGGTTCGATTTTAGTACGTAACAAAAAAATCATCGAAATTCAACATTTCTTTTTCGTGGCCATTAAAATGATTTTTCTCCCCGGCGGGAGCAAAGTGCACACTTCCCTCCCGCTGCGCGGGAGGGAATTGTGACTTTACTCCTACGCCGGGCAGAAAAATCATGTTCTCA